>JARQZK010005068.1:937500-1080000 GCA_030704885.1 Cynegetis impunctata
TGGAATCGATGTCAAGTGAAATAGTTGACGTTTACGTGAGTATGCAGTTTTCAGTGAACACAAAGAATGTTATGTCAACGCTTTTGATAACTATTTTTATTGTTGAAAATGCAGATTATCACTAATTTTTTCGAGGAAGTCGTGGACAAAGTATAGTATTCTACTCGCACAAAATTACAATTTTTCACTCGGGTGAATTGCGACACTCGCTTGCAGCTCGTGTCGCAAACTTCACCCTCGTGAAAAATTTTTCACGGCAAAACATGTCACTTACTTGCTCTGGTTGCAAATAAGGTAAACCAAACAAATGTTTCAGCCATTTTCCTACTTCCGATTTTCGATTACGATATTCTACGGACAACCCTAATTGCAGAATTTTTCGGTACCAGGCCTGTTTTAAATGAAAAATGCATCCTTCTATTTCAGATACAGGGAAAAAGGTATACAGCGCTGTATGTATTCCATCTTCAAAATCTACAACTATTTTCTTTGGATTTAACGTTAATTCAAACTTTGAACATTCCATCTGAGCTGTTGAAAACAGTTTAACATAAGTAGAAGTGGCTTTGGATGGAAGTAATGCAAAAACCGCTGGTACACACTGTCCATTTTTAAATCCGTGTAGAGTGAACAATTGGTAATGTCGATGATATCCTTCTCATTAATGGTATAGAATTAGGCTTTGCAATTTTTATTTGTGCAACGCCAATGAGTTTTGCCAGAAACAAGGATTCTTCCTTTGCGAAATTCAGCTCCTTCTATTATTATTAGCGTTTTGTTCTTTTTACTCAGCATTTGTTCCATTTTAGAAATCGGACGAACTTACTAACACGAATGCAAAAACTAAACTGATCTATGTACCTACGCCTCAAATTGTTATCGTAGAGTCATTAGGGGATAATCCTTTGAATCTTTGGTAACTTTTAAAATTCGTGGAATCGGTAGAAAGTTGTATGCCATTTACCTAGACCCTCTTTAGGGTCACTTGTGCGCAATTTACCTATGAAACAGAAACATTTTGGGTATACCTGGCTACAAACTGACTGCTGTGCGCAATTTACCAACCCCGTTATTAACAACTTAAATGGGTAGAGAATAACTAACATTGCCGAAATATACAAAAATAAACCCCACATCTACATGAAAATAAAGTTAAATAGAAGGATATCTAAATACTGAGAATACATAATTATTACATTCTCGGTAGTATGGCCTAAAATTATCATACGATCTCAGTGACTTTCAAGTTTTAATAAACAGATAGGATGCATAAATCAAAATCAATATAATGGACCACTACTTTAAAATATGATTACTAAAGTAATTATATATGAAACTGAAACACTTCTATATTGTATAGTCAAAGAGAAATGCTACTTAATTATACCACAATTTCTGTTCCTAATTTAATTATAGTAACAAAAAACTGGTCAGAAATACTTCTTCAAAGTAAATTAATCCTATGTATAAAGTTTGAATAATTTTTAGCCGTTTCATCCGGAGACTAATATACTATTGCATTGTAGTAGGGGAGCCCAAGCGGGAATTTTGGGATTTACTCAAGCGAGGCAGAATAACATATTGGGAGAAACCTTGCACCCTGTTAAGTGTCTTCACCATACTTGAACACTTAATATGGGGGCGTTCGTCTAGGGCAGCTGATCAGATTAGTAAAAAAAAATCGAACGTTCGAAAAACTCGGGCGCGTGATGAGATTAAGGCAAGGGAGTTGATTACATGTATAACTAGAGTATGCATTTAACTAATCTGACGATTTGCACGAGGCATAATTGAATGGGAGACTCACGAAGTTGCAAAAAGAAACAGTCACCTTGACATTCTCGAGCACGGTTAAATTTTTATTTTTATTTTGAAGGAAATGTAACGATTTTTTTTTGCATTTTCGAATATCGCCGATGAGTTTTGGTCTCGTACGGTCACCATGCAAACCGGCAGATTAACTTACCTTCGTTATCAGAGACGATGTGGGGCGTATGAACTATTAATATCTGACGCGCTCGAGTATTTCTATATAACAATTTTTTTAACATTTTTGAGAATCTGCACACGTTTTTCCTCCCCAGTGAAATGGCATACATCATTTAACCTTTTCTTCGTTTTAGCATCTAATCTTCACAATCAAACAGGTTCCCACGACGCTCGAGTAAATCCCTATTTAGCATCTCGACTCCCCTACTATTGTCTATATATATATATATATATATATATATGGAAAACTTGGTTCTCGGAATGATCCGCGTAAACCGCGGTTCATTTCGAGAACCAAGTTTTCCAAATACTTCCGACCGCGGAAATCTTTCTGAATATATATATATATATATATATATATATATATATATATATATATATATATATATATATATATATATATATATATATATATATATATATATATATAAATATATATATATATATATATATATAAAATATATATATATATATGTATATATATATATATAACTTTTTTAAAATTATTAGCAATAACAGGCTTGGTGAATCTCAAAAAAAAAGATTTTATTAAAAAGTTTACGTTTCGCCACGACATTCGTGGCTTTTTCGAAACCTTTGAAATATTGAAATTTCTTTGACATTTATTGATTTGAAAAAATTTAGTTAATATAGTTATGTTTTCGAATGTTGTGGCGAAACGTAACTTTTCAATAAAATCGAGTTTTTTGAGATTCCCCAAGCCTGTTATTATTAATAATTCTCAAAAAGTTAAAAATAGTTCACAGGCAACAACAATTCAAAAAATCTCAGAAACGGAGAGACCTGAAAGGTTGGTTGAATTGGGCAAAAACTTTCTATTTTAGATCTTGAATATCAATGTTTTTTTTGAGATATTCGCCAAAAATTAAAATCGTCGAATTTCGTTTTCGGCTCTAACTCCTCCATTTCGAATGATGTAAGAAAAAGTCAGGGAAACTTTCAATAATGTTTCATATTTGTTTTAATCTGATATAAACAAATTTTCAATGCGGCGTTACGTTTATTAGATTCTTTCATCAACTTCAGTTTTTTGAATATTGGCCTATAGTTTTTTTTATCAATTTTAGTAGTCACTGTTGTAAAAAATTGAGCATATGCATGTTCTAGACCCAAAAAATATTGATACTTTTTAGAGGTAGCACGGACCTCTAAATTGTTTGACTATACAGTGATCATGAAAAAAACATCGAGAAATACATGTATTGTAAATAATAGTTGAATATGTTACAATAGTGTCTACTAAAATTGATGAAAAAATAATAAAGTTGATGATGGAATGCAATGAACGAAACGTCGCATTGAAAATTGGTTCATATCAGATTATGACAAATATGAAACATCATTGTTGATTATAGTTGACTATTATAGTTTTTGGCCAATATCTCAAAAACAACCACCGATATTTGAGATCTGGAAAAAGCTTATTATCTCTCCCCAAAATAGAAAACGTTTGACCAATTTAACCAACCTTGTAGGTCTGTTCTTTTCCGAGATGGCATTAGTGGGATCAGTTAAAAAAACGGCCTATATATATTTATATATATATATATATATATATATATATATATATATATATATATATATATATATATATTTATATATATATATATATATATATATATATATATATATATATATATATATATATATATATATATATATATATATATCTATATGTATATATATATATATGTGTATATATATATTTTTATATATATATATATATATATATATATATATATATATATATTTTATTTTTTTTATTTTTATTCGTGGTACATTTCGAAGGTCTATTTTCAACTAGTTTACTTTGATCAAACTTGAGTTGTATCAGCAGATTTACACGATGTTCTACTTGAACTTGCATTGAAATATCGTATGATTTGTCTCTTTTCACCTGCAACCACATAGCGCATAGATGTACGCTTTTGCAATTAATTTTGTAAGATATTCCGGGCAGATGCATGACCGCCTCTTTCATTTTTTTTTAGCTGAAAGTGAATGCATATCTTTATCCAGTCGCTATTTTTAAACCAAAGAATACTTCACGGCTTTTGTTGAATAAATGCATAAAATTAACGTTTTTTCAGTTTGAAGAATTCAACTTTCTCTTTTGTAACAATGATTTATTATTAATTTTTGAGGAAAATAATACCTAACCTTTTTTACTTTTACGGAGATGTTGCACTCTGTTTCTGCAAACATGTATGGATTTCATACGATTAGAAATGCAGTTTACATACACGTATATGAAACTGTTTGATGAAATGTTTATACAGGATTGCTGAGTTTTATATGCCACTAGATGATCTAGTCAACAAGTGCTTTTTTTTTCAACTTTTTTCAACTGTCTCGGAAAAATATGAGCAAGGTGTCATTCGATTCGCAATCGAATGAAGATGTTTTTTGAATAAAATACAGTTCCTATCGCAAAAATTGTAAAAGATATAAACAATTTACTGAAAGATAAAAAGAGAGGTTTGGTTTTCTGCGAATAACTCAAAAACCAATTGTGATTTTTGATATCTAAAAAAATATTCGGAAATAGGATGAAATTTCCTATAATAAAGGCTTGACTCCGGAAACTGTAGGATAAATATTTATAATTTTCTCAGAGGGGTAAAAATACGACCGAAAACGGGTAATCTGGCTTGCGCAAGTTAAGCCCATTTTCGAAACTTCAACAATAAACTTTATTTAACCATATTAAATACAAAAATTAATGTACGAAAAAATTGAGGCGCTTACTGGATAGGTAAATGCACAATTATTCGGTGGCTAAAGCTTTTCATCACGATTTTTCAATTAGTTATTCAATTGATAATTATTATTTTTTTTGAACTTAAACATGAAAATTGTAAGTGTTATAACTTCTCAAATATAGGTCTGAAATTTTTTTCCCTTCTTTGAGTTATTTTTGAAAGTCTTCAAAAGAGATCTCCGTTGAAGTAATTTAAAAAGTTCAACTTGTCAATTTTTTATTAACAATTTACGTAATTGCAAAATAAAATATATATATATATATTTCATATAATTTCAAAGAACAGTTTTTTATAATCAGAAGCAGCATGAAAAACGGTTTCTTGAATTTTAATCTCCTATTGTATGAAAAAATGTTATGAATAAATGCGTTGTTCATAGGATAATTGAAAAAAAATTCTAAGTAAGTAAATTGTCAATAAAGTACTGAAAAATTAAATTTTTCAAATTTTTTCATCGAGAATCTATTCGGAAGCCTTTCAAAACTAGCTCCAAGAAAGAAAAAAATTAATTATTGTATAAATAATTGAAAAATCATGATAAAAATTTTTTGCCACCGATTTATTGTTCATTCAACTATCCCCAGTTAGTGCCTAAATATTTTCATTTCTCAATTTTCGTATTTAATATGGTTAAATAATGTTTATTGTATAATTGTCCTACAAGGGCGTGTTTTGCGCAAGCCAGATTAGCCGTTTTCGGCCGTATTTTTACCCCTCTGAGAAAATTATAATTATTGATCCTACAGTTCCAACAGTTTCAACTTTCTCCTAGGAAATTTCCTCCTCTTTTTGAATCTGTTTTTGGATATCAAAAATCTTAATTGGTTTTGGAGATATATACAAAAAACCAAACTACTCTTTTTTCTTTCAGTATATTGTTTAAAACTTTAACAATTTTTGCGAGCGGAACTTTATTTTTTTCAAAAAATATCTACATGCTATTACGAATCGAATGACACCCTGCTCATATTTTTCCGAGACTGCTGAAAAAAGTTGAACAAAAAAGCACTTGCTGACTAGCCTATAGAAAATGATTGATAATATATATATGTAGCTATAAACTATAAGATTTTGAATAATTTGAAACGAATTTTCAGTAATGGAAATCATGGAGAGCTGACGAATATGGAAATGTGAAATAGTGGGATACCGAATTTACGAAAGTTTAAAGATGAATATACGAGAGGTGAGTAAGAGTTGGTTAAAAAAATTAAATTTCTGAGGTTGAGAAGTTTTTTTTATATCTGATAATCTTATAATCATGTAAAACTGTAGAATTTACAACACTATAATCCAAAATATATAATTATTAATTCTTGAAGTATAATTTTCCGATTGTAAAAAACTAGGTAAGATATTCACGGGTTGTTAGATTTCTGCAATTTTTCATGAAAATATACTTGAAATTTCTTCTTAAATGTTCATGCTCATAAATTTATATATATATATATATATATATATATATATATATATATATATATATATATATATATATGTTATTAACATTGATTATCTGATAATTATGTTGAATTAATTGAAAAATACACACCCGAAACCATATCTTTCAGTTGAACATTAACAATCTATGAAGACTACTGTGAAAAACTCCGTGTTGTGCTAAAGTACCTTAAATTTATCGAAAATACAGCATCAATGAAATAACTTTGAGTTTTTTATCAATTGCTGGATGACCAAGAATTCCAAATTAGTGTTGAATTCTGATTTTAGTGATAATTTTAAATGATTCGAGAAATGGACATATAAATATATCATACTGACAAAGTGAAAGGAGTTTCACACAAGTATGACCACCTATGACCAAAATGAGGGTTCTAAAAATCATTAAATTTGGATGATCTAGGTTATGGATGACCCCCTATTTTAGTTAGGTAACAAATTCCTTAATTCGATTCATAAACAAGGAAATAATTTATTCAAATTGTATTTTATGTGAGAACTTAGCTCAGGATATCGCAGTACTATATTTATATTTATTATGAATTATTGTGAGCTTCTGTATGTAGGTACAACATTTCGTACTAGATAAATGAACTGAATAAATTATATAATTCCGAAATAAATTATGAATTCTATATCTTCAATTTAGACCTTGAGTTTCAAAAAAAATTATGTTTAAGTATTGATGATTCTCAACAAAATACTGCATCATGTTAGTCTGATTATCTATAAGGATGCAAAAATCTCAATATTCTTTTCTAGCGGCACTTATAAAGTTCTCATTATAAATTGACTGCATCTTGAGAAAATAATCTAGGAATAATAGAGTGTACTTTCCATTTTCGATTAATCTAACTGACTATATGCGATACAATTAGTTAAAAAACTCCCAACAATTGCTTTGCAATAGGTGTTGTACGATTTGTGAGAAGTTTAGAACAATGATGTTTAGTTGTGAGTGAGGATTAACGATGTTCTACTTCTGCCGTAACACATTTTGTACTTTTAAATTCATAGATTCCGTGAGGATACCGGATAAAACTCCATTATCTACACTTTATGATGATTACATTAGGTTATTTCATTATACATTATATATATATATATATATATATATATATATATATATATATATATATATATATATATATATATATATATATATATATTGAACGAATTGTCCACTGTAGAACATACAAATTCCTTGAGAAATGTAAAGTTTTGTACGACGGCCAGTTCGGTTTTCGCACAGGACGATCAACTCAGGATGCCATAGCCTATCTAACATTTAAGATCTATTCATCCTTGGACAAATCTAAACCTTGTTTATGTATCTTCATAGATTTAGCGAAGGCATTTGATACGGTCGACCATCGTGAGCTTATACAAATAATGGGGAATTACGGATTTGTAGGGCATACTTTGAAGTGGTTCACAAGTTACCTTATGGACAGAAAACAGTGTGTCAAAATACAAAATTCTTTCAGTGATTTTCTGTCTGTGCAGTGCGGTATTCCTCAGGGTACTATTCTCGGACCAATTATGTTTATCATTTATATTAATGCAATTTTTTCTCTTCCTATTGTTGGAGATTTGGTATCCTATGCTGAAGACACAGCAGTTTTTTACGAGTCCGATTCTTGGCATCGATTTAGAGAACTGGTTCGAGAGGATTTTTGGAAGGATTGCCGATTTCCTGGATCTCCGACTACTCACTTTAAATAGAACAAAAAAAAATTTCTGCCATTTTCTTGGAATTCTGTAAATATGCCGACATACGATTCAATTGAGATAGAAGACGATTTTGTGATAGATTCGGATGTGTCCATAAAGTATTTAGGAGTTGTTTTCGACAGACATTTGAGATGGAACCTACAAAAAGATCATGTTGCGAAGAAGCTTCGAATGTTGATTCCAAAATTTAGAGACCTGAGGACTTATTGTGACGAGAAACTCCTAAGGACAATATACTTAGTGCTGGTTCAACCAATTTTAATTTATGTCCTGTTGGGATGGGGTGGTGTCGCGGAAAATCATTTGAATAAATTGGAGGTGTCCCAAAAATGGATTCTAAAAATTATATACAGCAAAACATCGAGATTTCCATCTGACGAACTCTTCCAGCGGTCCGGAATAATGGATCTGAGACAGCTTTTCTTTGTGGTCCTTGCAATACATCAGCGAAGAAATCTTCACGGTGTGAGTTTTAATGACCATGGTCATCAAACGAGGCTCTTTTTTGATCTTTACACCGAAGGCCAACAAGACGATCTTTCAGAAATCACATACCTTTTTGGCACCAAGAGTATATAACGTCCTTTCAGTTCATATAAAATCCAGTAGCAGCAATAATCGTTATAAAGAATTATTAAAGTCCTGGATACTTAGTCTCTCCAGACAGTTTGTGAGAAAAATTTTGAATATGGATAGTTTTATCATATACTTATAAACTAACCCTTACTTAGAACGATCAACTGAGAACTTGTTGACCCCTTTGACATGATGAACTGTTTGACGATTTTTTGATATGAAAGGACTGTGGTATCAATCCTCAAACAAGGTGGTTACCTGGCATCTCGATCACTTGGGATGTCTCTTAATCTTCTTCGAGGTATTTTGCTTTGAGTCATTTATTCAGGTTATGGACATGTAACATATATTCATGTTTTGTAAATTAGGTAATTATTGTATTACTCATGTATTGTAGTATTTCTTATTTCTTCAAATAAATATTAATAATAGTAATAATATATATATATATATATATATATATATATATATAAAATTTGTAATTTAATTTGAATAAACTTCTCAGTGTTCCAGAACTATGCTAAATTAATACAAAGTACTTGCCTCTCAAAGAGACTTAACTTAAATGCGCCACACACTATTAGGTATAGTACTTTTTTAATAGGAAATAATGTATAGGAGAAAGTTTCATATTTAGTTCTTTATAATACGGTGCTAAAAAGTGTGTTTTTGTAGTATGTTTGAACCATAATTTAATTTTTACTTTTAATCTTAAAATGGACTTTCTTCTCTCGAAAATATTACCTGAAATAAAATCGAATTTTATAAATATTTGAATGACCCGGCTCTTCCGTAATTTTGTACCTACATAGTTGCCATTCCTTAGGATATTGGGATTGCTTATTAACAATAACTTTTTTCAACGCAGTGCATATTGACAAAAAATTATTATGTTTTGATCTAAATTACATATACTAGTGAAGTTTCAAAACCATAAGACAATTATAAGTATGTTGAAATTGACTTCCTGAATGTGTTTACATAGGTACCTTTGTTATTTTGGCATATTTCAAGTCATCCAAAAAATTGACGATTTACAAGAGTAGATCTACATCTGAATTTTTGTATCAATATTTAGCATATAACGGATACTAGGTACATATTATTTTATTAAATAAAGTGAACAAGGAAAATTCTTCAATAATAAAAAAAAATTTCGAACAACTTTTCAAAGGAGCTGGTTATATGTATTGCGCGACGAGAATTCCACATTTACAATCCAACAGTGAATTATAGATATCGTCAAGTCACCCCGACTCAAAATCTGCATACAGCTGTTTCGATCTCATTAGATTTCCTCAGTGCAACTTATTCGACTCGGAGTGAATTGCCAAATTTCTGATTGTTGCCCAATACAAATTTCGGGTGGGACTGATAACCCAGAACGCCCTCCACAATTCACCTTTATATCGAAAATGCAGAATCCCGTCGCGAGAATACATATTTCCTAGACAAGAAATGTCTACTGTGAGTAGACAAAAAATGTATACTCTGCAACTGTGTCGTATGTGTGTTCTGAGCACGCCAACTTAGCGTTTTTGAAAATTCTTCACATACTCACGAGAGCGTGCTCCGTAAATACTTGTCGCGATATTCGCTAGATTCAAAATCAGATCATGAAAAATATACAAGTTGACCAGGGTCAATTTAATATACTACATAAAGTGAAGAAGGAAAATTCTTCAATAATTTAAAAATTATCGCACAACTTTCTAAGGATTATATGTATTCCTATCGGATTGACGATTTCTATAATTGAGGCGTTGACATTGAAAAGGAGGTAAGTGCCAAAATTGCCGAAAATTAGTTTTTTCACTGAAACGATTCTAAATGCCAATGCCAATAGCGTTGAAAAGGAGGTAAGTGCCTATCACCTCTCGTTTAGTTTTGAGCAGTGTTACAAGATGTCGCTGGTGGCAACAGAACTATCTATGTTATCACCTAAAACACAGTGCCATGAAGTTTAACAGAAAAAATAAATTCCAAATTTACTATTCAAATCTGATTTACTTCACTGCTTTTTGGGGCCAAGCAAGACAACAATATATCAAGAGATTACAAATAGCCCAGAATATAATAGTTCAAACTTTATTTAATTTTCCATATAGGACAAATACAACAATGCTTTACAAAGATCTAAAAATTGTCCCTGATATAGTTGAACTGGATAGTGTCAAAATTATTTACGAAATCAAAAACAACCAAACTGAAACAGAAGTCAACATAACTCAAAATTGTGACATACATCATTACAACACGAGAACAAATCAACATTTCCACATACTACCAAATGCAACTAATGTTGGGAAAAAAGGACTACATTTCAAGATCTAAAATGGTTCAACAAAATTCCCGAACATATTAAAAACAGTCCGTCCATTGACAGTTTCAATAAAAAGATGAAAAAACTCCTCCTTGAGAACCTATGATTTGTAAAAAGTAATCTCTTCCTCTGACTAAAATAGTTATTTAAGTTAAAAAATTTATATAAGTTACTAAAATGTTAGGACATGCATGTCATTGATACAATCTTACATGTTATACTCATTATGAATCTTGTTATCTCTTAGAGTACTTGAATAAATAAAAAATAAAAAAAGAATGACTGTTTGCTTTGCAAAGGTGACAAGTGTCGCAGCATGGGTTCACCATACATTTATAAAGATATTCGTAAATAATCTTTGAATCTTTTTTTACATTATTATCTAACGATGTTTGCATGTAACCGTATAGTAAATACATTTTCTACTCCAAAAGGTGCGTTCTTGTTATTTATTCATGTATCAATTTGGTTTTTTTGCTCCTCCTGGAAAATTTAAGTTTTGGCACTTACCTCCTTTTCACAGTCAACGCCTCAATTCACTGTTGGATTGTGAGTGTAGATCTCTCGTCGCGGAATACATATAACCAGCTCCATTGGAAAATAAAGTTGATTGATAATTTTTTAAATTTTTGAAAAATTTTCCTTCTTCACTTTATGTAATATATCAAATTGACTATACTCAACTTGTATAATTTTCATGATTTGATTTTACATATTATTTTCCTGAATTCCATCGAATAAAGATAATATGAAGAAATCAAAGAATAATTTTATATTTAGTTAATATTTCTACACTTTTATAAATTCTTTTTTTTTTTGAAGTTTTATGAAATGTTGTGGTAGGTTGGTTTTACTTTCAGCTAGAATATCAAAAACTTGACAAAATCACATAATTCAAAAATGGAAAGGGACCATTATATCGTATATACGATTTCACGAATGTAAACATGCACTGTAATGCAGAGAGATGAGGTGCAGATATTTGAAGTGAGTCAAAGAAATCAGGAAATAAGTAATAAAGAAAGTAGGAAATGTCGATACAAATACGTTTTCCCCTGTTTTTCTGCTGGCTAATGATTCTGATCAAATCCAATTAATTTAATTTAAAAAAAATAATACGTTTTCGTCGTTGAAGGTATTGATGTATCGGACATGTACGATGAAAAGCTTTTTGCAATTAGTGCGCCTGTTGCATAATAGAATGAAATTTCCTCCTTTCGTTCGAAATCTCAGTTTGAATGTAAATAATATCTCACATACAATCTTGAAAATTTATTAAGCAATGCTTAGTTCCACACAAACATAATAGTTACTACTTATTTTAATTAAACAATTATAATTTTGCGAATTGCTGAGTAGAGTACCTAAATATATGAAATCGAAATCATAAACAATTGTTTGAATTTTGTTGAGTAGAGTAGGTACTTACAGAAAGTTCATTCCAATAGTTTTGTGTCGAGACTACAGGAATTTTTTTGAAGAAAGTTCTTCTTATTAATTTACAAGTTAAAATTTGTGGAAGCAAATGTAATTTGTTTATGATAACTTCTTTATATTAAATTTGAAATGGATTTTGCACATACATATAAATATTAGATATATATATATATATATATATATATATATATATATATATATATATATATATATATATATATATATACTATATATATATATATATATATATATATATATATACATATAAATATACAGTGTGCCCCATTTTCAATGGAAACACCCCCGTAAAATTTGAAGTTGTGAACCGATTGCAACCATGTTTTCTTTGAAAGGACGGAAAGGACTACCTTGGGATAAAATCTGAAATGTCTATTCCAATTTCCAGGGCATACTACGATACAAAGTTATGAGAACTCAAAATTCGAAAACTCACACTCAACAGACAAAAAAAAACACCCAATATTAACATTTAGCCATAGAAATATTTTTCTAAATGATCTCTCCAGCACTTCTAAAGTCATCTCTCGAAAGGCGTATAATTTCAATGTTCTCTCTTACGCTCCATCATTTCCATGGCAACTAAGATTCAAATTGAAAAATATATTAGGTCTTAGTTTTAGTTGATTTGCGTAAAAACTTGAATTTATTTCCGTTATTTTCCGTGAAAATATTTATGCTATTTTATTGTTGAAATCATAAGAAAAATATTTCGATGGCTATATATTGATATTGTGTTTTTTTGGGATTGTTAAGTGTGAGTTTACGAATTTTGAGTTCTCATAACATTGTTATGAATGAATATTTTTTCATAAAATTTTTGTCATACCTATTTAGGGGCACGCTGAGTGGCGTGGTAATCTTTTCAATAAAAAAATCGCTAATAAAAAAAACCGAATTTCGACTAAAAAAATATCGTAGTATGCCCTGAAAATTGGAATAAACATTTCAAAATTTGTCCCAAGGTAGACCTTTCAGTACCTGACATTTCAAAAAAGTGGTTAAAATTAGTTTACAACTTCCATTAAAAAAGGGTCACATTGTATATATATATATATATATATATATATATATATATATATATATATATATATATATATATTCATAGATATTGCGCATAAACATTTTTCAACGATACTTTAATCTTCAGAACTTGCATGAAAGTTTTTCTTTTGATATTGATTTATTTTATAGTGCCATTTGTTTCACTGTAATATGTTCATATGTAATATGTAATAATGTTTTTTATAGTATACATTTTTATTTTTTCATACATTGCATTAGTCCTTTCTTTTTAATTAGCAAATGTCGAAAATAAGACGACGAATTTTGCAGAGAGAGTTATCTGTAATAGATGAGTGTTATCAATAAAACATTGCGTCGTAGAAGTTGTAATTGAAAAAATCCAGATTCTTTACCCAAGTACACAGTTTCCTGGAAAAGAAAACAAATTTCCCAATGAAGCAATTTATTTTTTTGCCGAAAAAATTACATGATTCATGACAGAACAAAAGAACATTGTTATAGTCACTCTCCGGTAGCGTGTTGCCTTTTAGGCTATAAATTCGTAGTTATCGGTAGAAATATCGGGTTGGCCGGGTTTTATCGGATGTGATTTATCGTGCTGCAGAGAATATAGAGATGAAAGTATTTACGATGCTGCAAGAGGAGGGAATGTGAATGTTCATCGGCTTCACCCAGAAAAGAAAAAGTTGAGCTGAATTCAATCAAAATTGCATGTCTTACTAAAGTACGGACGTATGTTGAAGTTAATTTCAGTTATATATTATTAAATATATAAGAACTCAAATGTATTTTTGATCCAAAGCTTCTATAGAGTTTTGTATTCTGTCGATACCAACAAATTGAAAGGAGGAAATTTTCATCGCACCGCAATTATCTTGTTTTTTCCGAAGAGAACGTTATGAAATCGAATTGAATTAAAAGAACTCCAATGCAAATATTTCTCATTTACACACACACACACACACACACTCACACATATGCGTGTATATATATATATATATATATATATATATATATATATATATATATATATATATATATATATGTAGGTTCCAAAATTATACGCAATACTACATCATTCGATGTAAAGTTTGTGAGAAATTACAAACCTATCTTTCTATTCGGGATTACTGAGGTGGAACTTATAAACAGGGTGAAGCAATCGAAAAATAAAAGCTCTTTCGGATATGACGGTATCCCAATGACTGTCATTAAGGCATCTATGTCATATATTGAAAAGCCTTTAGCTATTATGTGGAAGAGGGAATGTTTCCGCAATATTTGAAAATTGTCGTAGTAAAACCTTTCTTTAAAAAAGGAAATCCTGAAGACCTAGGAAATTATCGCTCTATAAGTCTGCTTACCTCGTTCTCGAAAATTTTGGAAAAACCTTTGGTAAATAGACTATTAAACTTTTTCTATAAATGTAAAATTTTCTCAAAAAATCAGCATGGATTTTTCAAAAACTAAAATACAATGACAGCATTTTGCGAATTGTCGCAGTCCATAATCGAAGGATTAGAGAGGGGGAAACTCCAGTATGTCTTTTTACAGACCTGTCCCAAGCATTTGATTGTGTAAATCATGATAATCTGCTGCAAAAACTATCAATTTTCGGAATCAGGGATAAGCAACTGGTATTATTTCGCAATTACCTTCATGATCATTGTGAAAGAGTAGTTATGGATGTTGATGATGAAACTATTATATCGAATGATGGAAAACTTGAGGTTGGAGAGCCTCAAGGAAGTATTTTGAGGCCTCTTCTCTTTGTAATCTATATAAATTATTTGGGGAAACAACAGATATAAATTCACACATATATTTCCTAGAAGTCGCTCTGGATTGTAATTTGAGGTGGACCAAATAAATTGAGAATATCAGAAAGAAGCTTAACTCAGTAATTTTTTCGCTAAAAATCTTAACGAGAACAGTAGGTTTAGAGGTTCTTAAGATAGTGTACCATTCAAATTCCAGTCTATATTAGGTTACGGTATTGTCATATGGTGAAACATCTTGGAAATAAACCACATTTTTTTTACTCACCAAATAGACAGAATATTTGTACAAATGAAGTTTCGCCAAAAACTATTGAACATCCTAACGGTGCAAGGATTGTATATTTATTGTTGTCCCCAATTTTTATTCAAACATAGTGAATATTTTCGAAATCTTAGAAATGTTAATCGTACCAGAAATATTCAATATTTTCATCTCCCAAGTCATTCTCTGACATTATCAGAAAAAAAAACGCCAAGTATATGCGCATCAAACTTTACAATACTTTGCCACGTAAATATCAGATCATTGAAAGCTACAAACAATTCAAAAGAGATATTCTTCAATATTTCAACATCGAGCCCTATGATATACGTGAATTTTTTGAGTACAAACACGATCGAACTTCCAATTGAGTGTTCCTTTTAATTTGTGATTTTTCATCTTTAGTATGATCATAGATCATTTCTTTATGTGTGATTTGTTTTCTATATATATATATATATATATATATATATATATATATATATATATATACCAGTGGCGACTCGTGAGGTGTTGGTTAAAGGAGGCTACAAGAGGTGTTAAAAAATACACCATAGGCGAAAATTTTTACGATTTCAAAGTCAACCGCCTTATAATTCAAAGAAAATCAAGGTAAAACAAGCACCCTAAAATATTAAATAGGTACCTATTTGAGGAATTAATCAATTGTTGCCCAGCAAGAACCAACGGGGAGTCTTTTTTCTTGCCTGAAATAAAATAGGCCCCTCCCAAAAATAGATTAAAATAAAATTCTTGTCATAAAAGTCAAACAAAACTTAATAAAATAACAACAAAATGAAATAATAAAATATACATTTAGACCTAAACAAAAAAATTCAAATAAATTTTTTGTATAGACTATATCTATTTTTTTATAGATATAATAAAAACATTGTCTTTTTGATAATAAAATTCATTCATTTCATGAATTTTATACTTTTATGAACTCGGAGGTTAGGTAAGTAAGGTTAGAAAAAGTCAGGTCAGCTCAAGTTTTTGAAAAAAAAGATGACCCAGCGACAAAATCTGTCTTCATATTCGGCTTTTTCAGGCCAAAATAAGCTATAATCCGAAATTTCAAGAAAATCGGGACAGTCTGTTGTATTATCGATAATTACCATAATTCCTGCATAGAAGCCAGTGCCAAACAGAGACATTTTCCTTAGTAAAAAGTAAACACTGCCTACAAAATAATTTATTTTTTACCTGTGATCCGGTAAGCCAAGGATATCTCTCATAATTTCTGATATTAAAACCGCGATTCTGCTACGCTGCATCAAATTGTTTAATTCCGGGGTAGGTCTCAATGTTTTTATTAAAACATTATCGTTTTAACTTAGTGCACTAAAGTTATGGGATAAAAAATATTCCACTAAGTCACCATTGAAATTTTTAAAATTAACTTCAGTAACCGAACTCGTTTTAGAAACAATACGCCAAATTAAAACCAAAACAAACTATTTTCGTCCACGACAAGTCACAACGGTCCATGTCCAACGAATTCACTCGATTTTACCCGAAAGCCTATAGTTGTGATTGGTCGACATTGTGTGAGACTTAGGTTCCATCGGTGTTGCCATTTACATGTGTTTTCCTTTTCTATTGCAATGAAGTATTCATTCGCAGTATTCGCACCGTTGTTTACTTTTCTGTGGCAGGCATAATGAACGTTGAAAATATACCTTTTTAAGCCTCTGCAGCGTTCCCACAAATCTTGAAATGAATGAAATGCAATAAATGTAAATACCTTCTATCGTAATTAATAAATTATATTATATAATGTAGGTTGAAAGGAAGGTAGGTGCATAAAATAATATGATTTTGATTAATATGAATATGCTGAATGCTGACTATTCAATATAATATATTAGTGATACACGGAATATTATTGAGGAGGAGGCTTAGCCTCCTTAGCCGCCTTCGAATAGCCGCCCCTGATATACACATAAATACACTTAAAGAAATAATGTTTTGATATTCACACAAATATCAGGATATAGGTAATAACAAATTTACATTACAATTAAGGTTTGTTTCAAAACTGCACTAATTTATATATACTTTATATTAATTTATATAAATTCATTTTTCAACAACATTTCGACACATTCAATATTTCCTTCGGGACACTAAGAAAGTAACAATTCAACAATAGGTAAAATTACTCTGAAAAAGAAAAAATACCAACAATTGAGGTTACGTAAAAGAAGCAATACTAGACGAAATCGACTAGTGTAACATCAATCAAAAGATCTACAACTTCAAGAAATCGATCAATCAGCCACGAATACAAAAATTCGACAAAAATCATAAGATTTCCACAAATCAATCAATCAATCAACAATTAAGAGATATTGAATAATGACATATGTATGAAGACTATGACAACACCGCACACCTCAATAATGACGAGAACATCTTTTCTCTTACTGTTGCTTTTCACAATTGGCCTCATTAACCAGCATTATGTTATTTCCTTGCTCCTTTTTTCCTATATAGCTTCAATGAATGAGAATAGGCAATGCTATTTCTATATTCTGGTATATCAGTACTATATTCATAGAATTTTTATGTTGTTGGATGTGACACACCTCCAAGAAAGCTCTGTTTCCAGAATGTTAGTGAATCTTAGATTTTTATATTCAATCTCATTAGAAGTAGATCTACAAATTTATGTCAAGGCGAACATGAGTTTTTAATATCGTTTTTGTGTTGTGTCAATCTCTTCTCTAATTGTTGAGTCTGATCTATGTACACCAGATTTATCGGAAATCACAAAAAAATTCATAACCCGCATCTTTCACTTGGTGTTTCTAACATAATAAGAGGGTTATATCCAATAGTTAAGCTATATTCACTTACGTTTATAGCCGATAAACATTGTAAAAACTTCTACAAAACAGACTGGGAGAATTTTTACAAAATTGAAGAATTAATTTGAAAAAAAGGGTGAGTAGCAGAGCTCCATCACTAAGGTCGTATTTTTCGCACGAAATGCATCGCGTCGAGAGAGAAGTGATGCTCCCGTCAGTGACACCATTTTTTCCGAACGGCAATTTTATTTTTCAGCAGGACAACTGTTCTATCCACACCGCATGCAGGGTGACGACTTGGTTCGAGAATCATAATATAAACGTCATTGAGTGGCCGAGTCGAAGTCCTGATCTTAGTCCGATTGAGAATATGTGGGGTCTGTTAGTGCGAAATTTACAACATCGTAACGTAATATTTCATGAGAAGAACTTCTGACTGCGATCGATGAAGCATGGCAATCATTACCCCAGGACTACCATCGTAAATTATGCCTATCAATGCGCGGTAGATTAACCAAAGTAATTAATTCAAATGGAGCAATGACAAAGTATTAGCATTCTATTGTCAATTATTATTCATTTTATACTTTAATATCCCTGTTATTGATTTGTTTATGTACCTATTAATAAATATAATTGTTCTGTTTCTGTTTGCATTATATTGTAGCCTAATATCTTCTAGTTCTATAGCACTGTTGAATTTTTTCACAAACCAACTAAATTTCTCATGGAATTTTTAAAAGACTGAAATTACAATCCAGGTTACTGTCAAAGTGACAATAAATATGACAAAAGTTTAAAGTAAGGTTACAATATCCTTAAGCCAGATTCACATCTTACATTAATTAAATGTCTAGAAGTGGCTGAAATTTTATGCTCGCAATTGTATATATATATATATATATATATATATATATATATATATATATATATATATATATATATATATATATAAATATAAATAATTATATATAAATATATATATATATATATGTATATATATATATATATATATATATATATATATATATATATATATATTTATATATATTAGACATAAACATTTTTTCGAAAATCGAGGTCTAGGAGGTCTAAAACGGATAGAAAAAATACTCCTGCACCTGACTGCTTTCCTTCGGATCTGGTGTACATAGGTCAAACTTATCAACGATTAGAAAAGATACTGTACAAAAGAGTTATAAAAACACCTTGCAGAAGTGCGGTTGAGCAAAACATTCTATATCTAATTCTATAGCTATATTTATAACTATAGATAATCTAAGAACTGAGAAATTGACGAGAATTTTTTTGAAATTTTGTCACATGCAACACCATTAGAATTCCATGAATTATATAGAACTGATATAAAAGGAATCAGCATATCCTATTATTATTTGTTGGAGCTAGATAGGAATAATAAAGTAAGGAAGTAATATGAAGCTGGTCAATGAGGGCAATTGTGAAGACTTCCGTACACTTTCGATACAATAGTCTATTATTTTCGGGGAAAATACTACTAATAACCGAGTACTATTTTGATTAGCGGAGAGATGCAATAATAGAAACCGGTTCTTAGCATTACACTGAATGAATTTCCATTATGCTCTTTGTCTGTGACTATTATATGTACTAAAAAATAGGACACTTATCATACTCCTCGTCGAAATTAATTCATATTATGATTAATGTTTCCTAAGCCCCATTTCTTCGAGCAACTTATTGCAATTTATGTTGATCTTGCCACAAATAACCTTGACCTGAAGATTTCACATCACCATGAATAGATGCCATATTTTAATAGCCTGAGGTTCAATTTGTTTACCACGTTCATCACGAGCATCGCTTGCTTAGATGGTTCATTGAAAGCTTTCTTATTGTTATATCTTGTTGCATATCCGTTCATTTAAATACTTGAGTATATTTAGTTTTGAATTTGAGTTGGACCATGTATAATTTGGATTTTGGATAAAATATCTAGTCAACCCTTACTGATACTGAATTCTACAGAAATAATTTCAATGGATAGGATTGAGTATATAATTTTTGTATTTTAGGAATTATTACGTTTTATGTATACTTCATCATAGCATTCCTCATGGGATATGCTCAGAGTATATTATTATGCTCACGCATATTATTAGTATATTCTGTTATTCAGATACTGCTTGAGTAAATGGAAATTTAAAACAATAAACTGAAGATAGAATATGGAGCACTTGCTTTTATAAGGTTAAATGATCCAGCAATTTCATCTATTTCTGTTGTATATATATATATATATATATATATATATATATATATATATATATATATATATATATATATATATATATATATATATATATATATATATATATATATATATATATATATATATATATATATATATATATATATATATATATATATATATATATATATATATATATATATATATATATATATATATACATATATATAATCTCTTGATAATTATTAGCAATAACAGGCTGGTTAAATCTTAAAAAACTCGATTTTATTATTTTTATTTTCAAACATTACGTAGGTAAAGGTTTCTTTGGTTTCCCTTACCATCTAATGATAACATTTTTGAATGTTAATATTAGACTGAATAGCATATAATAAATAACTAGCAAGACAAAGCAGCCTTATTTTTTCAATTTTTTCACATCAATAAATGTCAAAGAAATTTCAATTACGAATATCGTCGTGAAACGTCAACTCTTTAATAAAATCGAGTTTTTTAAGATTTAACCAGCCTGTTATTGCTAATAATTATCAAGAGATTAAAAATAGATCACAGGCAACAACAATTCGAATAAATAATTAAATATTGCAAGCTGAAAATATGGCAATGACCCCAAACTTAAGCTGAGAGTTTCAAGCTTTTTATAAACTGTAAGTAACTTTTTTTAAAAGATTTGAAATTCTAAATAAATAAAAAATTTCATTAAAAACGGCTACTTCCATATAAACGATCTATTCCGATTATTTTGCTCTTCCTATTTAATATTTGCATGCGACTTATTTTTTTGTTATTGTTTATTTACTCGTTCTTAGTTCTCGCGGATAGCATTAATCGCCTCCGTGACAAAGTTAGACCAAATCTCCCATACCGGAGAGTTCAAAAAATAAACCACAATGAGGATTATTGTCTTCCGTATCAGAGGATTTTGTTTGTTGTACTATTTTCATCTTCAAATTTTCAATCCAATGCTTTGCTACGCCGTTCTGATGAGGACCAAAGAGTCCGAAACACGTGTCAACGGCTGCTTCCATATAAACGTACTATACCGATAATTTTACTCCACATCTTTAATGTTTTCCCATGACTAATTTCTTTGTTGTTAGATAAATAGTACCCTATTATTTTTATTTTCAAACATTACGTAGGTAAAGGTTTCTTTGGTTTCCCTTACCATCTAATGATAACATTTTTGAATGTTAATATTAGACTGAATAGCATATAATAAATAACTAGCAAGACAAAGCAGCCTTATTTTTTCAATTTTTTCACATCAATAAATGTCAAAGAAATTTCAATTACGAATATCGTCGTGAAACGTCAACTCTTTAATAAAATCGAGTTTTTTAAGATTTAACCAGCCTGTTATTGCTAATAATTATCAAGAGATTAAAAATAGATCACAGGCAACAACAATTCGAATAAATATATATATATATATATATATATATATATATATATATATATATATATATATATATATATATATATATATATATATATATATATATATATATATATATATATATATATATATATATATATATATATATATATATATATATATATATATATATATATATATATATATATATATATATATATATATATATATATATATATATATATATAATATATATATATATATATATATATATATATATATATATATATATATATATATATATATATATATATATATATATATATATATATATATATATATATATATATATATATATATATATATATATATATATATATATATATATATATATATATATATATATATATATACAGTGCTTTCATGATGAAAGGAACAAATTCATTAAAAAATTAGGTTTCTATTTCATGTTAAAATCCTCGGACAGGTCGATTAGTATTTTTATTTGGGCATTTTTCGCAATAAAAATTTTGTATACAGGGTGTCTCATTCAAGAGCTATGGCTTTGTCATTAGTTTTTTTAAAGGTAATACCCTGTATATTATTTCACTTTACAATTCTACGATAAATTCTTATCACTTTTTGTGAATATACCATATGCCTCAACTCGATGGATTGCCAGAAACGGAGATAGTGGGTAATGAGAGGTACGATATGAAAACACACAAATGTAATTACTAATTTAATTTTTACATATGTTCAATCTGTTGTCCGTTTACTTCGAGACATTTTTGAAGTCGATTCAATGTTTCCCGTTGCACATTTTCAATTACTTCTGGACTGATAAGTCTTATTTCCTGCCTGATTCTCTCTTTTAGATCATCAATATTATTTGGTCTATTCAAATAAACTTTAGACTTCAAATAACCCCATAAGAAAAAATCCAATGGGGTTATGTCCGGTGATCTTGGCGGCCACTCAATCGGACCTCTCCGTCCTATCCATCTGTTGGGAAAAGTTGCATCAAGAAATTGTCGAACAGCGATTGAATAGTGAGGAGGTGCCCCATCTTGTTGAAACCATATCTCGTTATTAGGTATGTCAGGATCTTGTGGGTTAGGAAACAAAACAGCTAAAGCCGGAATGAGTTCGAACTGGAGAAAGTTCAAGTAGTCCTCTCCGTTTAGTGTTCCTTCAAAAAAATAGGAACCAACTATACGATTTCGAACAATCGCTGCCCATGTATTAATTTTTTGAGGCCGCTGTGTGTGGCATTCTTGCATTCAATGAGGATTCTTGGTCGCCCAATACCTACAGTTTTGTCTGTTGACGTGGCCATTTAAAGTAAAGGTGGCTTCATCAGAAAAAATTATGTTTGTAATGAAATTTAGATGTTGATTATGAATTTCAAGAATCTGCTCACAAAACTATACTCTGCGGTCAAAATCGTCTTCTAATAATTCATGTACCAGCTTAATTTTATAGGGATGATACTTATTTACCTTAAGTATTTTATGCACGGACCCTACTGATAAATTGAAATTATTGGAAATTGTAGTAATGGATGTATGAGGGTTATCTTGGGTTTCTAGTAGAACGTTCAGCACTGTTTCTTCAGATACTCTCGGTGGTCTTCCTTTAGGTAAATCTCTAACGTGGCCGTATCTCCTGAATTTTGATTCAATTTTGCTGACTGTCGATCTAGTAATTGGCGGACGATCAGGATGATTTTCATTGAATAGATTGCAGACTTCTTCTTGTGAACGCACCCTATCTCCAAAACCAATCATCATAAGTACTTCAATACGTTCTCTCTCAAGTAATTGCATTTTCTTAAACAATGAAGTAGTGTAGTGCCTGGAGCGTTAAAAACGTGAAAACTGCGGACTATACAGCACCAGTGAATGAATTCAGATGGTACATGTGAAATTTCATTCTTCAGATTTAATGACAATGTTTACCTAAATTTTTTTTTGTACTTTTAATCCACATTTTAAATCTCCAGGTGCTCCACTATCTCCGTTATAATCTGGGAATCCATCAAGTTGGGGCATATGGTATGTTCACAAAAAGTGATAAGAATTTATCGTAGAATTGTAAAGTGAAATAATATACAGGGTATTACCTTTAAAAAAACTAATGACAAAGCCATAGCTCTTGAATGAGACACCCTGTATACAAAATTTTTATTGCGAAAATTGCCCAAATAAAAATACTAATCGACCTGTCCGAGGATTTTAACATGAAATAGAAACCTAATTTTTTAATGAATTTGTTCCTTTCATCATGAAAGCACTGTATATATCAATCACTTCCTGGATTTCAACAAAACCAAATTGTTGTCTTGACCTTCTCGAAATTATCGAAATAAGTTCCGCCCATAATAGTCAATTACCCCTTGTAAACGAACAAATTGATTTTCAGGTATCACCTTTGCTTTTGTCTGTTTTATAAATTACGATGCAATACTCTCCTGTAGTCAGTCTTGATAATGAGTTCATAGCTCGAAACATGTCGACTTTTTATTACTGCTAAGTACAGTATCTAAAGATTTTTTATATTGTGAAACATAAGCCAAGTGTTTTTATTTTAAAGTTTATACTTTATGATTTATGATGTTACACCAAGTGATGTGCGAGAATTCAATCTCAGTTATATATATATATATATATATATATATATATATATATATATATATATATATATATATATATATATATACAACCAGTGGCGTATCCAGAGATTGAGTTTGAGGGGGCTAGTGGCAAGTTTTACTGAGTTGACCTGAACTATTTATAAGATAATAATCAGCTTAAGCGAAAGCGGGGGAAGGAGGGTTGTTGATTGATCTTAGCTCATCCATAATTCAACATTTTTATTCTACATCAAAAAAATATAAAATAATTGCAAGGACATGTACATACAATATTCATCATAAAATTTAAAGATATAGGTAAAATATACATAAAAAATAAGAAATAAAATATATATAAAACTCAAGAAAAAAATATGAAAACCCTAGAAATAGGCTATTCGAAATTTGAAGGAAAAATATCAGAAAGGTAGAAAAGATCACATCAGGTGAAAAGAGTATATTATGAATTGGATGTTAGTTCGTTATTGACTCTTACTACTAAACTCAGCTGTAAACTTAACAATATCAAATATTTGATGGAATCCGTCGTTACTACGTGATAATTTAACATGATGAACAAAAACAAAGCTTGAAATTACTATGTTTATTATCACAAAAATACTTCGAAAAATATAACACTGCGATTGCAATTTCGGTCACTAGACCATCATCGGGCAGATTGAGTTAAGAACTGACTACATAATTATAAATTTGCGCTTACATCTGCAATCGCAGTGTTATATTTTTCGAAGTATTTTTGTGATAATAAACATAGTAAATTCAAAAGTTTTGTTTTTGTTCATTAACAATATCACTTCACTATAATTTATAAAATCTTTCTTCACTTAATAATCTCTCAGAAATCAGCAATTTCAAGATTCAAGTCTCAACTATGAACTGGAAGAAATGCACATCGGATCAGATATAACGTACGTACGTCACTTCAGGTTTTACCAGATTTAGAGAATTCACATAAAACATAGAACTCGTGGGATGTTAATCTAAATTCAGTGGAGTTTATTTCTGCAGATAAGAAATCGTCATCAGCGGAATTCTTTCCATAATTGTGAATATGTATAACAAAAGTTCTGAATTTGTATAATTTTCATAATTTGTATTGAAGGATTTGGACCAAACAATGCGGCAACCCGCACCCCTGCTTTTGAATGAGTGAAGCCGAGGCATCGCGCGTAAACACCAATTTACTTGAACTTACTTATGCAACCACATAAACTTTCGCATGCTGTTCACTGATCTAGGTATGATCCATCTAGGATCTATCTATTCTGATAAATTTCGGTTGTTCATTTATTTCTTTTATATGCTACGTGGAATATCAAATAATATGAAAAAACCTTTTTCATTAGTTTTCGTACAATGTTTGATATATTTTATATTTTCAATTTAATTCGAAGATTTAGTGTTGCAAATTCTCTTCTGGGGGGTAATTACCCCCAGTTTTAATTGCAATATATTAACAAGGAAGGATGTAGTACAGTAGTGAAGAGAATTGAAAAAGGAACATGAGAAAACTTCAATAAGCTCGAATTGTTATTAGAGCAGGAAAGATAATTATAAATATTAATGAATTTCTGAAGAATGTCCAAAAATTTAAATGTAAAAGATAAGTAGGTACGTTGACAGAAAATGTGAAGAGATATTAAAATATCAAGTATTATGAACTTAAATATGTGAAACTGGTTTACAAAGAAGATTTATTCTAGTGTATCATCTATAAAGATTCAAAATTAACTTCTAAATCAATAATCAAATCAATAATAAAGTTAGAATTTTCCTATGAATGTCGAAAACATAAAATGTAAGTAATCTTATGTTTGATGATGAGATATCATACATTTCATTTTACTATCATTAAATACCAAATATAAATGAAGAATCAAGTAATAGAAATAATATAGAATGAAATATGATAGATTATTTCAACATAATAGACTTACTTTATGTGGAATACATATACCTAATTCTGGAAATTATGCATATCATTAAAGTTACTCAATTTGAATCAGATAGTAGTTTTGTTAGAAATTGAAAACAAATAATCATATATAAATGTAGTAGAAGTTTTGAATTAACTATTTCAAGTATAAAATTGTTTTGGAATACAATAATGAAAGAGAATTTCAAGTTAGCATACATAAATGGAAAAATAAAAATGTCAAATTATACAAAAGTGAATAATAACCAGATTAAAGGATAGAAAGTTAAGATTTTTAGTATAGATTAATCAGAAAATTATGTAATTGGGATTAACTGAATTATTCAAGTCAAGATATATGTTATTATTCCAAATTTTCCAAAAATATAATTAAAATGTCAATGAAGTTAAAAAATTAGTCAAGTTGAAGTGTTGAATTTGAAAAATTTCAAAATATAAGAAAGAAACAGTTAACAATTATGAAGTAGATTTCCAAAATTATTGTATATTTAATTTAATTGAATGGTATTGAAAAATACATACTACCTGTTAAAAATAATATTTAATTTTAAGCAGGAAATTCAAAATCATTGTAGAATTTCTAGAATAATACCAGTCAGGTAACTTGATATTGTTAAAACAAAAGATTCTATATAAGGAAGTAGACAACACTTTCTTGGTCAGTTCCGATTTTGTATCCAGAGAAGTAATAACATTGTTAGTTGATAACAGATTTTCAATTGTTTTGTCAACCATCTTAATTCATCAAGAGTATATATATATATATATATATATATATATATATATATATATATATATATATATATATATATATATATATAATTATATAAATATATATATATATATATATATATATATATATATATATATATATATATATATATATATTTTGTGAATTATCTGAAAAGACAAAATTGAAAATAAATAAACTTGGTAAAGTGAATGTTGTGAACTGTATTCACAATAGAAATTGTGAGGTGAAGAAGTTATTATTTGCAAGAGATATATAAATGGGATACACGTATGGTAGGAGAATAGAAGCACAAAGAGATAAAAGAAGAATTTGTTGGACACCTATTGGAAATTTAATAATCAAGAAAAAAAATTTAAATCGTGAGTTCTTGACTTTAATATAAATTGGCCAATTATGATTATGAATTTCATATAGAGGTTCTCCCATCAAGAATTTTGAATCTGATGTAATTTGACAGACAACACTTTAATTTACAACCAAAAATAACAATCCTCTACTAATCTCGGGTTCCTATATATTCCCTGTCTCAATCGTCTTGGGACACCCTATATATATATATATATATATATATATATATATATATATATATATATATATATTATATATATATATATTATTATTATTATTTTGGACCGGGGTCGTTGTGGCTCGGATAGCCTTCCGGAAACTGCGACCATGTAGATCTTTTGTTCTCTACCCTACCCATTCATTGAAACCCAAGGAGGTCGTCAATGGTGTTGATAAACCCGACAATATATATATATATATATATATATATATATATATATATATAAAAATATATATATATATATATATATATATATATAAATTAATATATATACTATATATATATATATATATATATATAATTATATATATATAAATATATATATTAATATATTTATAGTTATATAATATATATATATATATATATATATATATATATATATATATATATATATATATATATATATATATATATTTAGAATATATTTTTCTAAACTAGTTTGAAATTATATTCGCATGATTCAAACAATTCACAGTGAAGTGGACTATGTCATAAATTGCAGAATGATATCAATAAAAATTGAAGAGGATGTCTAGGTGTTTCACGATAACTAATTCAGAGAACAGTACGACTGGTTTCAATGTCTTCACGTGGTAGCTTTCTTCACTTCTTCATTAAGAAAGATCAATGTGTCACGTCAGTTAATCACCTAGTGATTGACATAGAAATCTCAAGTCTTTCAAATGCATGTCTTGAAGGATAATAAATTAGTTTTAGAGCTACTAGAATGAATGAGGAGGAGATTTTCCAAATATGTGATTGAATTGAAAGAAATCGATGTTGCTGGCATGTTTTCTGCAAAAGAATGAAACGTGTATTCATGTTTCATTTCATGTAGCTCACTGTACAAAGCGTATCTGAAATTAAAATAGTATTTTATTAAAATCGAAGGTCTTATTCTCTGCATGATATGATCCTGATTTTTGATTAAATAAATTTAAAAAAAAATTATTTTCGTTGAATAATATGGAATTTATAATAATGATACTTTGAAAACACAAGTCGATCAGACGAATTATCATGTAATAAGGTATATTTTGCGTCTAGTGTTGACATTTACTTGTCATTTTTCAGCAATAACAGGCCATTTGAATTAGAAAAATGACTTTATTGAATAGTATATGTGTCGTCATAAAATTCAGGACTTCATATAAACTTGATTGAAATTAATTTTACATTTATGAATTATAAAATATTAAAAAGTGAGATAAACAGACAACTATGATTCATATAATCTTTATGGCTGTGGCTGTCTTCAATGACTAATTTTGGAAAATTGAGAAATGAAAGAAAGGTAAATTACCGACGTTTTGTGTTGAATTTCTTGAGGTTGTGTCGGTTTTTAGTTACTAATTACGTGTTTTTCAATCTGATATCAGCAGTCAGGTCTGCTAATATCAGATTATAAGGGAAACAACAGAAACCTTTACCCACGTAATGGACAAAACAGGTTCTTAAATATTTAGTTATATATATATATATATATATATATATATATATATATATATATATATTTATATCTATATATATATATATATATATATATATATATATATATATATATATATAAATATATATATATATATATATATATATATATATATATATATATATATGTCTATATATATATATATATATATATATATACAGGGTTGGGATAAAGTATGTAACCAAGTGAATATCTTTTGAACGAAAACAAGAATGTTTATGAAATTTTGCAGGTAAGTCCAATGCGCAAAATGCATTTGATGCATAATTTTTTGTTGATACTATACTTCCAGTTGTACCGGAAATAGTCACTCATTTTAAATAGGATACTCTATATATTATTAAATTTTTGGATTCTACTTAAGATTCTATGTATCATGTCCGATACCTAAGTCTAAGCGTTTTCGACATATTCAGGTTTTTATGTCAAAAACGACTATTGCAAACCCTAATATAATTATCAATTGTTCCTATAAGGAAGCCTTTTTTACTTACTTTAGGTTAGATTCCTTGATGAAAAGGACCTACTTCAAAAGATTTTGTATAATATTTGGATAACTAATCATACAGAGTGTTCAAAAAATAAGATCTAAAATGAGATTGAGAAAACTGACAAAAATCAATTTTTTCAAATGGAAACCCCCTATTTTTCTTATTCTGTAGTATGTAGCATTTAAAAAGAAGTTTTTTATAATTCGTTTAATAGTATTTAGTGATGATTTTTGTTTATGAAGATATCGGGTCGCAAATGTATCACATGTTCTTGAAATAACTTTATCACATTGTCTATAAATAATGAATAAGTTTAAATAATCTTCGTTTGTATAATTTAACCTGGGTGTAATGACAATGCTTTGAAATGTCAAATACGATCGTCGCTATCTAAGATCTAATTGTTTAACGATTAAATGCAAAATCGCCATATAAAAATATTAAATTGGCAATATTTCGAAAACTTCAAATTTAAGGTATAGATAACCTTGTACAAAGTTACCTTCTTTTCAAATGTTTAATACTACAAAATAAGAAAAATGGGGGGTTTTCATTTGAAAAAATTGATTTTTGTCAGTTTTCTCAATCTCATTTTAGATCTCATTTTTTGAACACTCTGTACGATTAGTTATCCAAATATTATACAAAATCTATTAAAGTAGGTCCTTTTCAACAAGGAATCTAACCAAAGTAAGTAAAAAAGGCTCCTTTATTAGAAAAATTGATAATTATATTAGGGTTTGCAATCGTCGTTTTTGACATAAAAACCTGAATATGTTACAAACGCTTAGACTTAGGTATAGGACATGATGCATAGAATCTGCCTAGAATCTTAAGTAATATCCAAAAATGTAATAATATAACAGGGTATCCCATTTAAAATAAGCGACTTCGGGTCTATTTCCGGTACAACCGGAAAGATATTATCAACATATTGGACTTACATGCAAAATTTCATAAATATTCTCCTTTTCGTTCAAAAGATATTTACTTGGTTCCATACTTTATCCCAACCCTGTATATATATATCTATATATATATATATATATATATATATATATATATATATATATATATATATATACAACAAAGAAAGCAAGAGAGTAGCAGTGAATCGATGGTAATGTTTCTTTTTTTACTCACGTGATTGAAACTGAGAAGCTTCGAAATACGAAGAAATCGACCTGTTCCAATCTGTGCTATCAATTATCTGCGCATCCGGTGAGTGAAAATAAAAGTTACAAAAGGAAATAACACATTTCGGCAATGAAGAAATATTGGGCGATTGCGAATGAATAATATCCTGCTACAAAATCTGATGAAAAATAATTGAGGACTTGAAACCTACTTCAATTCATACTTAAAATCTCTCCAAACTAGTTTCCCTATAAAAAATGGTGTTCAATAAATCAATAAAATGATATAGAAGTCATTAAAATAGAAGAAAAAATTTTATATTTTTATTATGCCCGTGAAAAGTTAAGTTCAAGGCTTCAAGTTAAATGAAAAAAAATTCCGTTTATTCGAAAAAGCAGAAAGTAATAATTTTGAAAAGACGGTTTTGTTGCTGAATTGATTTTATTATGAGACTTATACCTATGTGTATTATGGAGTGTACTATTTTCATGGATAATTTATTTAAATGAATCGAACGATATATATTGAACATTTTATATTGCGGCTAAATTGAGGGGTTATTTGCAGACATAGGAATTCACTTGTCAGATCCATATTCAATTTGCTCATTCTGTAAATGTGTGGATCAATTTTACAAAGTAAAAATTACAGGCATAATTCTCCAAAATTACTTTATCGCATTTCTTGTTTCATTGACCATATATATTAAGTTGGAGATTTAAATTCGGTTGAGCTTCAGTTAGACCTTTTAGTAGACCAACTTCGAACACGGATTTTACTTTCTCAACAACATTCACATCTTCAGAACATCCAACCACAAACATCAATCACATTCACAACATTAATTTCTTTCGGAATCGGAGTAATTTTGTATATATTTAGTCGAAATTATGTGTGAGGTATTCTGAGAGACAAATCCTTATATAAAATAATAAAGAACCTGTTTAGTACATTACCTGGTATTATATTGAATAGTACGTGATTAGTAACTGAAGACGGCCAAGGCAGCAACGAATTTAAAGTAACATTCCTTCTTAAATCAAATAATTCAGAACCTATTTTGTATATTATGCATATAAGAGTTTCTCTGGTTTTTCTTACCATCTAATATTAGCACTCCTGATTGCTGATATTGGACCAAATAGTAAGTGATTAGTAACTAAAGATGGCCTTGGTAGCTTGAAATTAACTGAAATATGGGGACATTATCTTTATTGGAGTTTTCAATTCTATGAAAAGTTCATAAATTCTTCCTTAAATCAAATAATTCAGAACCTATTTTGTATATTATGCGTATAAGAGTTTCTCTTGTTTTTCTTACCTTCTAATATTAGCACTCCTGATTGCTGATATTGGACCAAATAGCAAGTGATTAGTAACTGAAGATGGCTTTGGTAGCTTGAAATTTATTAGAAGTATTAATATATATTTGAGTATGACATAGTTCTGGCGTTGTGATGGTTCCTTTTCTCTAGTTTTTATTTTCACGGTTTATTTGAATTATTCTGATTTTGCTACAGATCTTGTTTCGATTTAGAAGGTTACTTAAGTTATAACGATTAGAATAAGGGTTCAATCTCATTTTCTGGACCTGTTGGTTAATTATAAGGTTGATTATTAGTTGATTTTGTCACATGGTTTAGTAATCAGGTTGGTTTGTGTTTATTTAGAGTATTTATTCATATTTTATTACAATTATATCTAAATTTAATTCAATATTTTTCAAACACTTCTGTATGTTTAAATACTTCGATACCAGTGCTCTCAGGCATTGTTTAGAAGTAACATTTAATTATGTAAAGAAATTATTATGATTTAATGAATAAAGGTGATTAAAAAAAAAATTAACTGAAATATAGGTAGATTATCTTCACTGGAGTTTTCAGTTTCATGGAAAGTTCATAATTTCTTCCTTAAATCAAATAATTCAGAACTTATTTTGTATATTATGCGGATAAGAGTTTCTTTGGTTTTCCTCACCATTTAATATAAGCAGTCTTGATTACTGATATTGGACTGAATAGCTCGTGATTGGCAACTGAAGATATAATTGGCAGCAAGAAAATAACTGAAAAATAAGTAGATTTTCTCCATGTGATTTTTCAATTTCTCCAAGTTTCATGAATTCCTCCTCAAATCAAATAATTTAGATTTTGTACATTATGTGGATAAGGGTTTATGTGGTTTCCTTTACCATTTAATATTAGCAGACCTGACTGCTGATATTGGACTGAATAGCATATAATTAGTAACTGAAGACGGCCCAGTTGCAATAATTTTGATGAAACATAGGTGTTTCATGCCTCAATTTTCTCAAAATTCATAAACGTCAAATCATCTGAAAGTTTTGGGAAAGTCACGAATTTTGTGATGAAATGTCAACTGTTTAATCAATTTCGATCGTTTAAAAGTTATGAGGAAGTCACGAATTTTGTGACGAAATGTTAACTATTCAATTAGGTCGATTCAAACTCAATGGCCCCTTATTGCTGAAAAAATAAATTGATATATATATATATATATATATATATATATATATATATATATATATATATATATATATAAATATATATATATGTATATATACAGGGTGTCCCACCAGGAACTGCATCGATGGCTATATGGAATACTAAACATAGGAAATATTTGAAAAGTTGGCTGTGTACTAATGTCGATGGGGGACATCCGGCTAAAATTTTTTTTTCCGGTATAACCGGAAGTAGGTATCTGTTTGCTTATTTCAAATGGGACACCCTGTATATTATTACATTTTTCGATTCTTCACAAAATTCTAGATAGATTTTATATATAATGTCCTATACCTATCCTCAACTGTTTCGGAAATATTTGAATTTATTTGTCAAAAATTACGTATGCAGATCGAGTAATAATCATATTTTTCTTCAAAAAAACGGTATAACTGCCTAGTAAAGATAAATTTCCTAATAGAGGTGGTTCTGTTTTAGCGTAAGATGAATAGTATTTTGACAATATACAGGGTGCTCAGGAAAGTATTACAAAAATGGATGTTGAAAAACTACAAAAAGTCCATTTATTCAAATGAATACCTACAACTTTTATTATTTTATTCGATTCAGTATCAAAAATAACGGCTACTTTGTATAGGGTCGTCTATTCCTAAATGTTATAGTTTTCGAAATATTTGCAAATTAATGGTTTCTGGTTAAAAAAAAATGATTACCTGAAATTTTGTAATAGTAGGCGTGTGATGCCATATTTGTTCTCGGCCATGTTACCATGGAAACAAATTCCAAAGAGATGTCACTATTCGAAAAATTATTATATATAGTAACACAATCATGCCAAGTCGTTTGAATTATACCAACGAAGATTACCTGAATTCGTTTATTATTTATGGAGAGTGTAATAAAGTGCTCGGTATCCGCAATTTTTCGAATAATGACACCTCTTTGGAATTTGTTTCCATGGTAACCTGGCGGAGAACAAATATGGCATCACACGCCTACTATTACAAAATTTCAGGAAATAATTTTTTTTAACCAGAAACCATTAATTTGCAAATATTTCGAAAACTATAACATTTAGGAATAGACGACCCTATACAAAGTAGCCCTTATTTTTGATACTGAATCGAATAAAATAATGAAAGTTGTAGGTATTCATTTGAATAAATGGACTTTTTGTAGTTTTTCAACATCCATTTTTGTAATACTTTCCTGAGCACCCTGTATATTAAATGTCAAAATACTATTCATCTTACGCTAAAACAGAACCACCTCTATTAGGAAATTTATCTTTACTGGGCAGTTATACCGTTTTTTTTGAAGAAAAATATGATTATTACTCGATCTGCATACGTAATTTTTGACAAATAAATTCAAATATTTCCGAAACAGTTGAGGATAGGTATAGGATATTATATATAAAATCTATCTAGAATTTTGTGAAGAATCGAAAAATGTAATAATAAACAGGGTGTCCTATTTGAAATAAGCAAGCTGATACCTACTTCCGGTATAACTGGAAGTGCCATCACCTTGAAAATATTTTAGCCGGATGTTCCCCATCGACATTAGTACACAGCCAAATTTTCAGATATTTCCTATGTTTAGTTTTCGATATATCCATCGATGCAGTTCCTGGTGGGACAACCTGTATATATATATATATATATATATATATATATATATATATATATATATATATATATATATATATATATATATATATATATATATATATATATATATATATATATATATATATATATATATATATATATATATATATATATATATATATAACAAGTAAAATTATCGGTCTAGCCCGCATATGTCAAAGCAACCGTTGACACGTGTTTCGGAGTCTTTGGTCCTCATCAGAACGGCGTAGCCAAGTATGCGATGAAAAACTTGGGGATGGAACAGCAACAACTAACAGAATCCTTTGCTTCGGAAGACAATCACACATTTGTGGTACATTGTTCGAACTCTCCGGTTTGGGAGATTTGGTCAAACTCTGACCACGGAGGCGATTAATGCCATCCGTGAGATCCCGGACCGTGGAAATAAACTACATAGAAGCAATTTATCGCGGGGAAATAGTATATAAAACAAGCAAAATTATAGTTCTAGCCCGCATATGTCCGCTGCTTCGACATATGCGGGCTAGACCGATAATTTTGCTTGTTTTATATACTTTTTTTTTCCCCGCGATAAATTTCTTCTTTGTAGTATATATATATATATATATATATATATATATATATATATATATATATATATATATATATATATATAAATATCTCACAATCATAGCCTGCTCTATCTGTTATTGAAACATAGTTGTACAGATGCATTCATCGGTTGGAATATTTCATACTTCATATCTCAATAGTTTTCACTGATCGGTATTCAAAATTGTTTGCGGTTAAATACTGTAATCAAATGTTGTGAATCTTCGCTCAAATTTTAAGTGTTACTTTCACTTGAGTAAACGTAATTTCATCTGTCTTCGTTCTGACACATATACCTACTACAGTTTTACGTGACCCGTTCGCTCATTTGACGGAAGATATATTGTGGAATAGAAAGAAGGGAAATTTAAATTCCCACAACTTTCGATTTTGAGCATATACTCAAGGTGCTGTGAATACCTTGAACTTGTTCATTTAGTTTCTTCGTGTACGATGAAACAAAACAACTTGTAATGTCCTTCTACTCTTTTTGCAAGATGCGGGATCATAACCAATTTCAGAGGTGTATATATATATATATATATATATATATATATATATATATATATATATATATATATATATATATCTATATCTATATATATATATATATATATATATATATTTATATATATATATATATATTTGGATCCACTCCAGTCCTGTGACAGTTGGTCACATTAATGTGATCCCCTACCCGTCCTGGTGTGACGTCTTTAGAAATTATTAAAATAAAACAGCACAGAATAATTTAAAATTAACAATAAATCAAAGATTTTAGAATAAATGATTTTAGGGGGAGAACGAAATATTAAAATAAATAAATCGATTGCCTCTAGTTGACGACGAAGGAATATTTGAAAAAGAACTATAAGTATCAATATATTATTTAATCTTCCTTATAAGCAGGGGTTCCCAAGTCGCGGCGCCCATTTCTAATTGCAATTGTTCCATGGCTTCCTATTCTGATAAGAATAGGTAAATGTATGACTCAAATTAAAAGATATTTTCAACATTCAATATTTTACTTTAATAACATGAAACTAATAATTAATGTGATAAATGAGCCTACAAATCGTTGCATATTTCCTCTTAACTTGGAATTGAACTCTATAAGGCCACTCTTAGTTGCCTCTTCACGTTGATTTTCACTATGTGAGTTTTTGCTTTTCATCAAAGCTAGCGCCGGAAACCCAGCTTCGCACAGATACTTGATTAAATTGAATAAAAATACGCTGAGCCTTTTCACTCTTTCATTAAAATCCAGAATTCGCTCAAACCCATGCAACCAAGTTTGGCTTCCAAACTATTGTGGCAAGATAACTAGATGAGAGTATCTTCTTAAGCGAAATAAATTCTGATGGAGCACTAATGTTGAATGGATCTTAAATCCATGCAAATCGATCATCATTTTCATTCGCAACCATATAATGGATTGTGATAGATGCATTTCAAATACAGTTTTCATATCTCGAGGAAGATGAAGTGCATTTGACTTCAAAAACTCCTGCAATATTAGAAAAGATTCTTCGATATCATCTTCCTTTAATTTTCTTCTCCATAAGTTGAGTTTTTTTATGGAAGCTTATATTTTGTCCGTAGATTCAAAAAGAATTGTGTCCTGTCCCGGCAGAGGGAATTCAGCTTCTGCTAATATTCCGAAAGATCTCGACGTGTCATGTCCGATCATACCTCACGATTCAGAAGTCTTGACACGTTGAAAGAAAATCCTGTGCGAAATAAATTTACACGGGTAGAAGTTAAAATAAACCTCCCCAATAATTACGATATTTTTAGCTTCTCACTTGATTTTTAGTTGAGACTCGACGCCTTCGTGAAAAGACCACAGCTTGGGAACCTCTGTCATAAGGTATGAAAATTTTGTGTGTTATATCAACATAAGCTATATTGAACGATTTATATAGTTAATGATTACCTGAATCAATTTTTTACTGAAATTAAATTTGTTGAATAAATTGAAAATCTTAAAATATTATTGGAATGAAAAAAAACTCCTACATCACTGATCGAAAATCAAGTATCTAATGAATCAGATAAAATTAAAAACAATTGTATATGGACGGAATCGAGGCGGCGGGGGATTTTGTTTTGAGACAAAACAGCCATATTGGCACTTAGGCGTAGGTATGTCAAAAGTACACAAGGTACAGCCAGAGTGAACTCGTCCGGCTGCCATGTGCCAAGAAGTGATACAAACTAATTGACATTATAATGATATTTCTAGAGTTGGTAATATTTTGAAAATTTTCCTAAGCTTAGAGTTTTATACATGTGACCTCAAAAGCTTGTGATACAACCCCTTTATCACACAATGTTACACTTTCTCGACCGTCTCCTACCCCCCCGGAACATGTCACGTAATTTATGAATTGCCACTAAGATTATAATTGATAATAATGATGCCCAGAATTTTCAATTGTATCTAATGGTGGGTCGCCATCGAAGAAAAATTGTCAACTTTTGTATTGTCAACATGTGTTGGTGACCAAAGTTTTTGAAATTATTGCAACAAAAGCTGTGAACAAAAGTTGGAAACCGTGTTTCGGTTTTTGGCGGTAAACATCAAAAGAATACGTTTTCAGTTGGAAATATTAATTGGAAACAGAAATATGTCTCTCATGTGGACGAACGTATCAACCGATACGTTAATTGATTTATATCACTTACAGAGGGTACTATCGGACTCAAATGATGAAAATTAAAAAAATAAGAATATTAAAAAGGATGGATGAAAAGCTATCAGTGATGCAATGGAGCTACACGTACCTGAAATACAAAGAAAAATAAAAAATTTGACGACATAATTTTTCAGAAAGAAAAAGAAAGTGAAAAATTGCAATAAGTCTGGTCGATTCCTCCGTGTACTTTTCTTTCTGAGAGGCTTGGTTGTCTCCAATATTTATGCGTTTGATTTTGCACAAAATAATAAATACTGCGGCTGCTTACATAATATCATCGTCGGTGGGAGAAATTCGCGATAGCAACTGAAATGTTTCCCAAATTGTTGGTATCTTGGTGTGGACACAATGGAAACAAAATTTGGTGATTTTCTGAAGAGCTACAAACACTGAAGTTGCCAAAAATTTTGGTGGAAACGCACCTGCAAAAAAACAGTTGTTTATGTACCAAGTGCGTTATTTAGATCCTTACGCCCGGCGAGAAACGTTCGGCCAGTGGGGCTTTGACCCGAGGGACGAATGTTGCCCTATGGGCGTTAGGATCTAGTAATGCACGTGGTGCATACAAGATTTTATTATTCTCAAAAAAATTATTTTATTATGATGAAAAATCGATTTTAAAATCGGTTCATTGCTCCTATACTTTCCATTTTCCTTCTCATAGTAGGCTTGTCATTTGTTAATATTTTGACGTTTGTGAATATTTTTGTCATCATATTTAGTTAATGTCATTGCTGCTTTCTTTGTGTAGTCTTATAGAAATAATGGAAATGAAAATGAATTTACCCAAGAATATCATAGGAATGGCAGCCAAAGCTGCGAATAATTCATTGCCGGAGAAATCCAGAGTCGTATACGACAAGGATTATGAAGTATTTAATCAATGGAAGTTGCTTCATTTCTCCTCGTACAATTAGCGGGCGATCCATTATGCCCGCTCATTACACTCTAAGGCATAATGAGTGTATTTATAGCAACCGTATCTAGGGTACAATCAACAAATAATATACAAGTGAAAAATAAAAAATTGACAATTTTTGTCACCAACACGTGTTGACAGTTAGCAATTTTTCTTTGGTGGAAATTCACCTTAATTTCTCATAGGTACTAGGAAAAAATATAATAGAAAGTAAGAAATGGGACATTTTACAGCCAAAATCAAAATCCTTGCGGAAACGCTTTGAATTTTTCTAAACTTACCAATTACGATGAATGCAGAAATCGATAGGGTGCCTAATAGCACCGTTCGTCGCACGTGCTATGTGAAGCAATAGAAGGGACCCTTAGCAGAAATATTTTCAATGTGGAATTCTGCATGAGCCATAAGGTGCAGAAATTGGAAAACGTGTTTGAATTTTGCTATATAATCCGTAATTTCTTCCGTAAAAGCATGAAAATTGGTTCGTTTTTATATTTTAGGGTGCATATCTGATAAAAAGATTAAGAATATGGCCATTCCGCTATAAAAGTGAAAGATTAAATGCTAATAACTTCAATGGAATGTGAAGCTAATCCATTTTAGTTGTATTTTCCCATAAAATACATAGTATCGAAAGAAAGCAGTCAGTTATTTTAAATGTTTTAGACCTCCTCGACCAAGATTTTCGAGAAATTTTCCATCTCTGATATAGACAGGGTGTTTCAGAATAACGTCACAAAATTTCGAGAGGTTATTCTTAAAGACATTTTAACTAAAAAAGTTCCCATGAATGTAGGTCCGAAAATGCTTCCTAACCGAAATTTGAAAAAAAAGACATTTTCTTTAATATCTTCTAAATTAAGAAAGCTATCAAAATGAACTTTTTCTCCGATCGTGGGAAAAGTGACACTATTTTGACCTGTTTTCTATGCGAAAAGCTCAACATTCCAGAATAGTAGTCAGTTGCTAAGCAATTAGAAAATAACAGTGCCGTAATATTCTTACCGCACTGCTGTAGCGTGCGGTAATGTAACAAATGGATTATTACATTAAAATGAAACAAAGTATGGTTTTAATTTTTATAATTGTTGTTAATATTTACATCTTTTGTATCCTGTAGCTTGACGTTTTAAAACTGCTCTCAGTTTTTGGTACTGGGCAATATTAATATTATTTTTAACAGACAAAGTTGATCGAAGCATGGAATAATGTGCCCACAACGTCGAAGATTTCATTGTTTTAGCCAATTCAGCAACATACGCCATCAGTACATTCTCAGAAAAGGATACACTGTTGTTTTTTCTACAAAAATTCATGAAGCGTTGGTACGCAAGTTCATACTTCTCTCTGGATTTCGCCGAAAGTAAATTAAGTGAAGCCACGTTCGCGGCTTCTACTAGTTCAGGAGCCGTGCAAGACAACAAATAATCACTATCAGTGTTCATGTTTACTTATTCTTTTTTAATTCCTTATAAAATACAACGAATCAAACAAAACCAGCTTTAAAATTATTTTACTTTTGTCATAACAGAGTAATTTCCATGGTTACTACTTCTATATTTCAATATGAACATAGAGAAACCTATTTAAACTTACTTGATTACATCTTGGATGAAATATTTTTTAATTAATTAATTTTTTAAATGTAAATCAACGATCGGAGAAAAAATTGTATGTTTAATTCGTGGGAAAAGCATATTCCCAAACTCCTGTGTTACCAGACTCGTCGCTACGCTCCTCGTCTGGTAATTATCACAGTCGTTTGGGAATATTATGCTTTTCCCACTAATTATACAATATACTATTAGAACATTGTTATAGCTCCTTAAACTCTATAAACTACTGCTGGAAGTTCTTCCAAAACTATTAAGGAATGGAGAATAGGGGGGTACCGTGGGTTTCATTTAACCATATTTTTGAGGCAGGTCATTATTGGTGAATAAAAATGAAATAATCAACAAATTTTGAATTTTTTGAATCAATTTTGTCTCTTGCTCCAATTCAATATCCTCAAGCGTTTTCAATATAATTAAGCATAATTCCTTTAAAACATTTTCTTGGAAAAATTATTTAAGAATTAAAAATGTGGTTTCCATGACTACTCGCAATCGCAATGCCGAACTCATACCAGAATAAGATTTAGTATTTTGAAAGCTTTTCGCTTTGTGCTATTTCGTGAAAAAGAAAACGCTTGAGAATTTGAAATTGAAGCAAGAGACAAAATTTATTCAATATTCATTTCTTATCTCTTTTCTATTTATTAATAATGGACTCCCTCAAAAATATGGGTTAATGAAACTCACGATACCACTGTATTCTCCGCCCCTGAACAGTTTTGGAAAAAATTACAACACTAGTGCATGGAGCTTGGGAAACTATAACAATGTTCTAAAGTTCATTTTGATAGCTTTCGTGGTTTCGAAGATGTTTAAAAAAAATTATATATTTTTTTCAAATTTCAACATTCTTTATTTCGGCGAGGAAGAATTTAAGGACCTATACTCATAAGAACTTTTTTTCTTAAAATGTTTTCAGGAATAACCTTTTAAAATTTTCTGACGTTATTCTGGAACACCCTGTATATATATATATATATATATATATATATATATATATATATAAATATATATATATATATATATATATATATATAAAAATATATATATATATATATATATATATATATATATATATATATATATATATATATATATATATATATATATATATATATATATATATACATATAGATATATATATATATATATATATATATATATATATATATATATATATATATATATATATATATATATATATATATATATATATATATATATATATAGATATATATATATATATATATATATATATATATTTATATATATATATATATATATATATATATATATATATATATATATATATATATATATATATATATATATATATATATATATATATATATATATATATATATATATATATATATATATATATATATATTTATATATATATATATATATTTATTCGAATTGTTGTTGCCTGTGATCTATTTTTAATCTTTTGATAATTATTAGCAATAACAGGCTGGTTGAATTTTAAAAAACTCGATTTTATCAAAAAGTTGACGCCTCACCATGACATTCGCAATTGAAATTTCTTTGACATTTATTGATTTGAAAAAATTGAATAAAACAGGGCTGCTTTGTATATGCTATTCAGTCTAATATTAATATTCAAAATTCTTATCATTAGATCGTAAGGGAAACCAAAGAAACCTTTACCTACGTAATGTTTGAAAATAATAATAATAGGGTACTATTTATCTAACAACAAAGAAATTAGTTATGGGAAAACATTAAAGAAGTGGAGTAGAATTATCGGAATAGTACGTTTATATGGAAGCAGCCGTTGACACGTGTTTCGGACTCTTTGGTCCTCATCAGAACGGCGTAGCTAAGTATTGGATTGAAAATTTGGAGATGAAAATAGTTAAATAAATAAAATCCTCTGTTATGGAAGAAAATCACTTATTTGTGGTTTATTGTTTGAACTCTCCGGTATGGGAGATTTGGTCAAACTTTGCCACGGAGGCGATTAATTCCATCCGAGAGATCTCAGAAAGAGTAAATTAATATTAAAAAAGAAAATTAGTTTTGGGAAAATATTAAACAAGTAAAGCAAAAATTATCGGTATAGTTCGTTTATATGGAAGTAGCCGTTTTTAATGAAATTTTTATAATAAAATCCTCTGTTATGGAAGAAAAAAAATAATAAACCACAAATAAGTGATTTTCTTCCATAACAGAGGATTTTATTATAAAAATTTCATTAAAAACGGCTACTTCCATATAAACGAACTATACCGATAATTTTTGCTTTACTTGTTTAATATTTTCCCAAAACTAATTTTCTTTTTTAATATTAATTTACTCTTTCTGAGATCTCTCGGATGGAATTAACCGCCTCCGTGGCAAAGTTTGACCAAATCTCCCATACCGGAGAGTTCAAACAATAAACCACAAATAAGTGATTTTCTTCCATAACAGAGGATTTTATTTATTTAACTATTTTCATCTCCAAATTTTCAATCCAATACTTAGCTACGCCGTTCTGATGAGGACCAAAGAGTCCGAAACACGTGTCAACGGCTGCTTCCATATAAACGTACTATTCCGATAATTCTACTCCACTTCTTTAATGTTTTCCCATAACTAATTTCTTTGTTGTTAGATAAATAGTACCCTATTATTATTATTTTCAAACATTACGTAGGTAAAGGTTTCTTTGGTTTCCCTTACGATCTAATGATAAGAATTTTGAATATTAATATTAGACTGAATAGCATATACAAAGCAGCCCTGTTTTATTCAATTTTTTCAAATCAATAAATGTCAAAGAAATTTCAATTGCGAATGTCATGGTGAGGCGTCAACTTTTTGATAAAATCGAGTTTTTTAAGATTCAACCAGCCTGTTATTGCTAATAATTATCAAAAGATTATATATATATATATATATATATATATATATATATATATATATATATATATATATATATATATATATATAATACTGAAAGAGAAAGAGTAGACGAAATTTGCAAATATTTGAAAACCTAGCAGAATTTTAGCACTTTATAGAAGTAAACAATTTCGAATGAATGAAAATTGAATAAGAGATCCGGGATGTAAGTGAAATAGTTCGAACAATGCAGAAAATAGCTGCATCATTTTATTATGAACATTAATTTCTACATTTCAAAATAAAATTGGAAAAGATTTGAAAAAATATATATTTTTTTTCAGATAATTTTCCTTTTACTATGGATGTACTCTGGAGTGTGCATTGGTGAAAAAGGAATATTCAAAAGAGATGTTCCGCCGGATAAAATTCACCTTCAAAAGTCTCAACCATACCCTAATGAAGAGCAAGGATTTTTTTCCAAAATAGCAAGTTGGATATTTCCTTTCGGTGGTACCTCATATGACTCAGTACCATCACCAGCTCATCAAAGTAGACCTCACTATTTACCCCCACCTAAATCCTCTCAAAATATCAGATATCTACCAGCTGCTCATCATAAAACACATCAAGATCCCTATCTAGCATCTAGTTCCGAGGCGTCTGACTGTAATCCATGTAATAGAGAACCCTGGATTCCTATCGAAGGAAAAAATGAAAAAAATACAATTATCCACTTTGTTCAGTCGCAAAATAATGATGACTTTATATTGGATGGTTTGAATCCTCCACCTCCATTCGATGGACATGCATCCCCGCCAACTAAATATTATGGACCACCATCTATTTCGGTCCAATCAGGACACTATAAATATCCACCATCACCTTTCAGTTCATCATTATCAAATCAATTTGAAGCATTTAAAGAACATAAACCTAATTTCCAGTACAATACTCACAATTTGCCTCAATATGAACCCTTCTCATCACAATATGTGCCTTCAAAAAGTGTTCTGCGTCCAATTCATCACGAACAATACAAAAATAAACTACGTCCATCTGTTCAATATGGATCACCTTCCCCTAATGAATTTAATTCACTTCCACCATCGATACTACCAAAACCTCCAAAATTCCTTTTTGATCCCCCAGCTCCATTATTCAGATCGAAACCTTCTACCTCTGATTTTGGAAGGTCAAGTACAAAATACGAAATCAAGGATCATATGGTACCACCAGTCAAACAAACATCCTTTTCGAACAATTACCAAGATATTGTTGGAATGAAGGCACCACCTGTGACGAACAACATTCCAACTACTCACCTTAATTCATTGAAACAATATACTCAGATTCCCCATAATATTCAAGATATTTTACAACCACCAGTTTCACAATATCCTATCCTTGAGGAAGATTTTCCGCCAAATACCAGAAAGCCTCTGTCAAGTCATAGTTCGCCAAATATATATGGAATAGAGCAAGTACCACTCTCCTCTGGGGACAACGATGATTTGAACTATCCTATAGCGTTTCCAAATTTGAGTGTGACACCTTTAGCGCCAATTCATAATTTCATCAATTTCAATCAAGGTGAGTTCAAATGACGCAATTAAAAAAACTAGGACAGTTATTCGAAGCAAATCAAATAAACCCCCTAGCTGGTTATACGAGTTCACTATGCATCAAAATATTCCCACCTATCTTAGACGGTAGATGTTAGAAATGTTAAGATGATTATCAACTCGATAGAAAATAAAAAACAGCTGTTTTGCCCTTCTTGGGGCTCATCAGTATTATCCATCCATCTACCGAATGGAATATTTCAATGCATCGTGAACCAGCTCCGTTAAGGGATTGATTTGATTTGTTTCGAATAAATGTCCTAATTTTTTTACTTCAATATATAGTCGCGGACGTGCCTCGTTTACCACGAAAAAATGTGTGTATATTTATCAATACATAAATTATGAATTTTCCCATATATTCATTTGGGTAACTCTATAGAGGATTAAAATTTGGAGCGATTGCTATCCGCGGTGTGTAAAAGTTGCAACTTCATCGATATTATGTAGCAACCTTACTAAGCTTGCAACTGTGGTAGCGATCTTCTGGTGGAAGGACATACGAGCTCTCGTTGCCGAATTGTTTCACCTGTCTGAAAGACGTGGTTCATTTGTTTCCGACTGGTGGCGCTACGTCATATTTATATGCCATTGTGTTGCGAAGAAGAAACCACAAGAACGTTTGAAATGGTGGTTGGTTATCACATTCGGTAGATGGATGGATAATACTGATGAGCCCTAAAACCCTAAAAAGGGCGAAACAGCTGTCTATTATATATTAATATATATAAATATATATATATATATATATATATATATATATATATATATCAAATTAAGTGAACTAGGACATTTATTAGAAACTAATCAAACAAACCTCCTAGCGGAGCTGGTTATAAGTGTACACGAAGCATCGAAATATCCACATCTACCCTAGACGGTAATTGTTAGAAATGTTAATTTGTTTATCACAATCGATGGAAATTGATAGACAGACTGTTTCGCCCTTATTGGGGCTCATCAGTATCATTCATCCATCGAAAGTGATAACCAAACCAACATTTCAAACGGTCATATATTTTCCTTCTAGCAACTTCATGGCATATAAATATGACACAGCGCCACCAGTCGGAAACAATTGAACCACATCTTTCAGACAGACGAGAACATTTCGGCTATGAGAACTCGTTCGTCCGGAACACCCGAAGGTAGCTGTGTCATATTTATATGTGTCATATTTATATGCCATGGAGTTGCTAGAAGGAAAATATATGACCATTTGAAATGATGGTTTGGTTATCACTTTCGATGGATGGATGATACTGATGAGCCCCAATAAGGGCGAAACAGTCTGTCTATCAATTTCCATCGATTGTGATAAACAAATTAACATTTCTAACAATTACCGTCTAGGGTAGATGTGGATATTTCGATGCTTCGTGCACTCTTCTAACCAGCTCCGCTAGGAGGTTTGTTCGATCAGTTTATAATAAATGTCGTAGTTCACTTAATTTTATAACCATGGGCGTGTTTTCCGTTTAACACGAATAATTCTTACTTATATATATATATATATATATATATATATATTTATATATATATATATATATATATATATATATATATATATATATATATATATAAATATATCAATTTTGAAATATTTCAAAATTCTAACGCAAGCAAAATGCTCTTACTTTCGTGCCCATTTTGTTACTCATTATTTTTATTTTCAGGAAGCATCCGTGGTTCAGAAAAAGTGGAATCGATTCAAATTCTTCCTAGCGTTCAACTAGCGGACTATATATCGTCGATAGAATATCCAATTAACGTGATACAATCTCCCCTGGTCGAAGTAAACTTGAACAGCGAATCTGAAATAACAAAATTAGTCAATATAACAAACCAATATACAACGTACTCTCCAGTGTATCAGTCCCCCATTCCAGATATAATTCAATCTGGGCTATTCGTGAATCCTAGTATAAACACAGGAAAACTTAATGAAGATCCAATATTTGTAGATGATGCACATGCTGCAGCATCTTCTCATAACGAAACATATAGAGACGTTGATGCTAACACATCAAAGAGAAATGAAGAAAAAGCCTTCGTAACTGAAGCATACAATTCACAGAACTTACCTATAAATGGTCGTGAGAATATTGATGACGACTTAACGATAATAGAGAATGGCATATCACATTCAAGTGATATAATCATTAATAATGAACAGAATAATACGACATCACAGAAAACTGATAAAGAAATTTTCCAAAAAAAGAATATTTCAAACCACTCTGAATTTACTCAACCTCCTATGGACTACAGCCAATGGACACCTACTAGGAATGGAATATCAATGAAAATATCTCCCCCTCCAATACAATCAACATGGTTGGCACCTCTTAGTTCAACCGAAGTACCCCGAAAAAAAACGAAGCATGTTCAAATAATAATTCCGTATTACAATTTCAATAAAACTTCACTGTACTTCAATAATGCTTGGAACAGCAAGAAAAACAAGAAAAACACACATATTCCTTTTAAATCAATATACGACACCGATTCTTATACTACCCTACTTCCGGTTTTTAAGCCACCGTCTTCAACAGATAAAAGTGTGTGGTCTGATTTTATAAACGATCTAAGTATATCTTCTCCTGAAAGATATCCTGCATCAGCTTTTCAGTTACAAAGTACAACTAAAGTTTACAATATACAAGATATTCTAGGGTTTCAATCAGAAAGTCAAATATCCCAAAAACTACCATTCGATATTTTATCCCTTCAGAAAAATATAAACGAATGGACCCAACAGGCATTCGCTAAGACAACAGTAAAACTTCATACAAATCAGGGAGTTATACAAAAACTTAGCCCTTCAAAGATTATTCCTCAAGAGTATTTGACCACTGTGCCTTACGACTACACAACTATGAAACCACTGTCCCAACTTCCAATTGATTATGAAGCTGCAGGATCAGTTAAAAATGAAAATTTCAGAGATAATATTGGTAATAATTTAGTCCTCGAATATCATACAACTACAAGTGAGCCAACAACATTACCACCCAGTACTCAATTAAATAATATAGAAAATGAAACTAGTCCATCTGCTGGAACATTGAAAGATCAGAAATCATTATGGGATATTCTGCAGACCACATTTTCTCCTGTAACTAAAGAAAAAGTATATATTGTAACTCCAGCACCTTTGAAAACAACAACATTCATTCCGGTGGCTTGGAGTTTGCCCCCGCAAGTCAACAATGGATCTGCTTTAGTTGATAAAAATTTGCTGTACGAACATCCAAAATTCTCAATACGAATAGAAGATAATAGCACAATCAGTAAAGGAAATGGAAGTAACACCACCAAGGTTATTTATAGCGAATGGCCACATAAAAGTGAGTTGTATTATTGGTATTAAGTCGTCGAAAAAGAATTATACTCATGTCAACTTGCAGATTCCAGAGAACTAAACAATGCTGATCACGTGGTAGACGTGTGGCATGCGAAATCGTGTTTATTTCAAGGCAGAAAAAATAACAGAACAAAAGTTCGGATGACAAGTATCAATCACGTCGTCAGAATTGTTTACTTCGTTGGATTCTGCAAGTTCATTCGACTATAGAATATACAAGTTTGCCTGATTTACTTATTTAATCACTCATGTTAAAAAATTAAATTCTACTTATAGAACTACAGTCTGCAATATGAAATTTGCGAAGTAAATACGATGGTCAGTTTACGCTGCGGTTTTCATTGATTAAAAAAAAGTAGATCTTTAACTCAAAATATTCAACATCTATTCATTAATAATTTATAGTATTTAAATGAGTTTATAGCATTATTCAATTTTAGTTTTATCATCTCACAACAAGATTTTTCATTCTAGAAGTCCATAAACTGAGCTTCCATTCGCCTAGTCCCTAGTGTCTGGAGTGTAACGCGCGATAAGACCCTTTTTTCGAAACTATTTTTCATTATTAGTGACACCTATATTTACTTTTTCGCAAATTTATTATAACATCAAAAAACATAAGACAAAAAAGTTAATTTTCAATTGGGAAAGTGTGTGGAATACCTACCTTAGTAATGAGTCATTGATTATTTACTACTGTACATGAATCCCCTTTGAAATAAGTATATTTGCGAAAGTTGCGTCTACTTTAGTTTTAATTCAATCTCAAGCTACATATGAAGATAAATCGTGAAGCTTGAACAAGAGAAAAATAACACCTCAAAACTGTTCCCTGTAGTGCCTCGGTGTTTTACATTGTTCTTTAACAGCCTTCTAATGCAGCCATGTTTTCCTAACGTATATCAATACTAATTGATATTAATAATAAATTATACCTTATACAGAAATTTATATCCATAAATTATGAAAGTACAGAGAACAAGCTCAAAGATTCCTATTGATAACAAATTCAGTAAGTATTCAGTGTACATAATGGCGGACCGAATATTCTTCATTTTAAATGAAAAAGGTCAATAGATATCTCTTTTCTTCACATGAACAGTACAAAAATGAGTGTTCAGCAGTTCAGATCGTAGCGATAGAAAATTGCCTAAACTTTTCAAAATTTGACTGTATGAATTTCGAAAAATTTCAATCTGTCACTCTATCTTATTGGGCCAATGAAAATTCACTTCCATATAGGAACTTTTTCTCGTATCGAGTGAAATTAGCGTATGTTCATTTTTGGTATAAAAAATATCACTACTGCAGTATGATAAAATAATGTTTTGTATTCGCTGACTTTTAGAAAATATTATTTAATATTTTGCAGTTAACAACTTGCAGACTTCTACTATCAAACCCACCTCTAGGCATCCATTGTTTGGATTAATGGATGTTTCAGTTTATACTACGCCTAACCTTGAAACTATGGAAAAGCATCAATCAAAGGTGGGTACAGACGTTTTGCTTTTGAAAATAATAATATCAAATATTTAGCTTATATATAAATATATAAATATTTAAAATATTTGAATATATATATATATATATACAAATATATATATATATACAAATATATAAATATATATTTATATATATATATATATACATATACATATATATATATATATATATATATATATATATATATATATATATATATATATATATATATATATATTTATATATAAGTATATATATATATATATATATATATATATATATATTATAGATATATATATATATATATATATATATGAATTCTTGATTTTTACCTGTTTATCGTATTCATTCCAAGAGATATCAATTATTGGTATAACAGGTTTATTTCAAACATTACATTTTAAAATTAAAATTCATTGGACGTTTCAATGGAGTTTCCATCTTCATCAGCAGAATGTTCGTCGGTAGTTGTCACAATACAGTATTGTGACAACTACCGACGAACATTCTGCTGATGAAGATGGAAACTCCATTGAAACGTCCAATGAATTTTAATTTTAAAATGTAATGTTCGAAATAAACCTGTTATACCAATAATTGATATCTCTTGGAATATATATATATATATATATATATATATATATATATATATATATATATATATATATATATATATATATATATAATGTGCGTGCTTGCGATAATATTTTGTTAATTCAGGTATTCCGGAATGTTTTTCATTTAAATATTTTGCCAAATTTTCTACTAGACACGCTTTGAACTAAATGAGCTTTCGTTCGATAAATTTCATTTACTGTGGTGTGAGCGTGAGCTACTCAGATATACACAAAATATATGAAACATGTTGTTGGTTTTGGAATATAAAGTAAATATATAAATTTTCATCATTCTGTTGATTTCAATGTGTGGTAAAGCATATGTATTTTCAGGTTTGTAATTAGCTATATGAACTGGATGGGCTGAAAAAATGTTCAAGTTCATAACTCATCCAAAGTTATGAAATTTTCTTATGATAATACTTCATAGAAACACCACAAACTACAATACACCTTTTTCCACAACTTCAATTAATACCCATGTTTTTCTATATCACAAGAGTGTTAAAAAGAAGCTATTCTGTCTGTGTTCTGTATTTTCGGGAGTGCAATCGAGACCACAGCACTGCATCCTCCCCGGGAACATCACCAGCCTAGGCTTCCAACCATCCCAGTCGTTCGAAAAAGGGGGTGATGGCACCTAGGGTGATTTCCCTCAAGGCGGCTGAGATTGGCCACCTTTCACCCAGAATGGATTCTCGGAGTGACAAGACAGCGGGGCATTCACAGAGAATATGTTGTACTGTTTCGTCTTCCTATTCACAGCCTCTGCAGAGAGGTCTGTCGCTTAATCCCATATTTAATAAGGGCTTTCGAAGGTGGCAGTGTCACGTTAAAATTCCCACGACTTTGCGTAGTTTTCCTCTGGGCATCGCCAGGTAGATCATTGTTGCATCTTTATTGGGGTAATTTAAAAGTTCCCTCGCAAGTCTGCAGGTAGATGTTTCATCCCATAGATTTTTGAATTTTTGATGGGCGTTCTCTTCTATCATTTGAGATTTTGCTATCAGCGGTAGTAGGCCGGAAAGGCCAGGATCGCAGGAAGATTCTATGAATGAATATAACTTTTTTAAAGTTAGATATTGAACAACTGCCTTAAAGGAGTTGATATTTTATCATCTGAGAAATATTGTAAATGTTGACTGGAAAGCACTTTCTAAAAGTAAGTTAATGTTAAAAAAATCGCACAATATATATATATATATATATATATATATATATATATATATATATATACATATATACACATATTTATCTTTTTACGAATATGTGATATAAACCAGACATTAGCCGCAAGAAATTTTCAGAATATCTGCATGAAAGTATGTTCATTTTGTTGTAGTTTAATATCCTTCACAATGTTTCAATTTTTTTCATCATAATTCGGAGAATTGTACTAATACCTTTATCAAATTTTCCTGATGACCTTCATTATTTGATCTACATCAAAAACAATTGTATATGTTTTATGTAAATAAATGAATTTTCAGGTTTTCAAAGATAAGATAGCAGAAACTCGAAGAAAGTAAGCAGAAAATATACAGGATATAAAAGAACAAGTTGAGCCATAAATAAGATGCCTTCGACATTCTACTCTTCATAAGGAACGTGTGCCAGATTATATAACTTCAAGAATGATATGTTTGCTAAAGTGAAAAATGTACCACATTGGTATATTGGAACAATTTCATTTGATGCACCACACCCTGATATATTCAAAAATGAAAATATTTATCGCCAGTGAAAGTTTCGAAAAATGATTTAAATGTATATTTTTTATAATTAAATATTTATTATTCATGCATGTGGTTTTTTTTCCATAGTTTTTCTTTATGTTGATTAATTAATTGCCAGTTTTTCTATTTCATCATTGGTTTTCGGTTTCCGAATGAAACGGTAATTGAATGAATATAATATATTCTTCTTCTCTATTCTTCAAATCAGATGTGACATCATTGAAACTGAACCTTTTTGTGGACATATTAATCATTCATGTTTCTATGACATCTATATTATATATATATATATATATATATATATATTTTTATATATATATATATATATATATATATATACATATATATATATATATATAGATATATATATATATATATATATATATATATATATATATATATATATATATATATATATAAGTATATATATATTCATATATATGTATATAAATATATATATATATATATATATATATATATATATATATATATATATATATAAATATATATAAATATATATATATATATATATATATATATATATATAGCAGTGGAGGCGCTTAAGGTGTTGGTTTAAGGAGGCTACAAGAGGTGTTAAAAAATACACCATAGGCGAACATTTTTAGGATTTCAAGGTCAACCGCCTTATAATTTAAAGAAAATAAAAGTAAAACAAGCACCCTAAAATATTAATTTTGGGAAAAAATTGTTTTCACTTTCGAGTGTCTACCTTGAGACCTACAACTCCTATTTACAATATTCACAAAAACTCTTCTCAGCTAATTAATCAATTCATCTATTCATCAAATTTTCTTTTCTTTCACAAAATAGGAACCTACCTACCTACTTAACGAATTTGTTACCTATTCGAAGAATTAATCAATTGTTGCCCAGCAAGTATCAATAACATTAATTATGTTTTGTTTTCCAAATCGTCAAATCCTAAGCGGCCCCAAACAGAGAAATTTTCCCTAGTAAAAAGTAAACACTGCCAAAAAAATTATTTATTTTTTACCTGCGATCCGGTTAGCCAAGGATGTCTCTCATAATTTCTGATATCAAAACCGCAATTCTGTTGTTTGTTACGCTGCACCAAATTGTTCAATTCCGGGGTAGGTCGCAATATTTTTATTTAAATTTTATCGACATAACTTAGTGCACTAAAGTTATGGGATAACAAATATTCCACTAAGTCACCATTGAAATTAACTTCAGTAACCGAACTCATTTTAAAAACAATACGGGAGCAAAATAAATTAACAATCACTGCACCGGCGTAAAATTCAAAACAAACTGATCACCACGATTAATCACGCGTCAGTCTATATTCTCGGTGTTGTTGGCTTACTACGTGCACTGCATTAGAATAAATAAAGTCGAATATCGTATGCTTTGAACCGAGCAGCTAGGTTCAATCGGTGTTGCCATTTACATGTGTTTTCCTTTTCTATTGCAATAAAGTATTCATTCGCAGTATTCGCACCGTTGCGGTATATATATATATATATATATATATATATATATATATATATATATATATATATATATATATATATATTGTCAGAAAACAAACACACTCTCCAAAAAGATCATCGAATATGTGTTGGTATGAACTATTATTAGTACTACACAAAATTCAGCTACTAGTTATAATGCAATAGCTGCAAAGTTAATTTGACTAATCTTGAGCTTCAAAGATCTCTTTACTTTGGACATGTGAATATAAAACATGTAAAAGAAATCCCAAATTCAATAATTTTCATGTTATTGAAATAAGCTCTTCGCGCTAATTATAGATCATTCTACGAAGTCTTCAGTTATTTGTTATTTCTCCAACACATGCTCTTATTTCTATATATTTTTGCAGATAATACATTTTAAACATTGGATAAGATTAGTTTTTATAATAGAAATATATATATATATATATATATATATATATATATATATATATATATATATATATATATATATATATATATATATATATATATATTTATATGTATACTATTAGGACTGGAAGCTCATTGGAACCACAAGGAGACGATTTGTGGTGATTTTTCTCGTTATCGAGAACAAAGAACGCTCAATCTGGAAGTTCAATAATCTGCTTCAATAAGAGTTATTGAAATGATTTTTATCGATGAACCCAATAAGTCTACTCAAGATTATTCATGAAATATACATATGTTTTTTTTAGTATGCAACTTTACTTCCAAATATTATCCGATAAAAAAAAATATTTTCGCAAACACCAGAGTCAAATAAATCTCATTTATTTCCAACTTTTTACAAATATAATAATCTAAAGTTATGTATCTTATATATTTGGAACTAACAAATCGAAACGAATGGTTAATATAGTCATGTATTTCTATAGTTGCCATGTTTTTCTATAAAAGTTAAGATTTTCTGACGAGTGCAGTATCACAATTAATTTAGAACTATCGGCTTCTGAACGCCTATCGCAGAATTTCTGGAAATTTGGTAGCAGATCCACAGCCTCTGGTTGGTCACGTAAGGAAGAATTTTTGCAACTTGCATCGAACCCTACAACAAAAGAAAGAACATTCTGATTAAAGTTCTTTATCTATAAATTAACAATTAATAAGATAAAATTAAAGCCATTCCATTTTTGTATACATTTTAATACGATCTTTATTCTTTGGTAAAAGAAAAACGTGAGCAGCAGAACTCCATCACTAAGGTCGTCTTTTTCGCGCGAAATGCATCGCTTCGAGATGGAATTCGCAATTATATTTTAAAAAATCATGCTTAAATAGCATACAAAGTACCAAAATAATTTATTTGGTTAAAAAATCAATTTGCGAAGTGCATCGTGGTTGAGGAAAAAAGTTGAAACCAACGAAGGAAGGTACCTCAACATCAATTCAATCCACGTACCAAATTTAAATCCACTATTGTAAAAAAACAACTCATCAACCATGAGCTGCAGGACTTCGTTGAATTTTTGTGCTGGTTAGGATCCAAATTCTTAACCCCTTTATTCAATTCGTACTCAATTTTGAAACTAAAGAAACAACATGAAATCTCTACATTGAAATAGGACGATCAAGGTAAAGAGTTGAAACATTCTATCTCTAACATCTACCCAATCTACGTAGAAAATTTCATTTCCCTTACTCTATCTGAAGATGAACAAAACCTTAAAAACTACGATAAATATGAAATCTCTACTGTGAACTGTCTGCGGTTGAGCAAAATAGTTGAAACCACTAAATAGCATTTCCTGTAATATATGTTATATCGCCAAAAGGCACTTCTCTAATATCAACTTAACCTACGTAAAAATTTTCAACAATGTTATCCAATTGGGATGGTGGGTGGTTCAAAAATCCGATCCCTGTGCCTTCCACGAAGCCCTAGAGGGCTGCATTTTGGAAACGTGTTTCATAATCAATTTCATATCTTTTTTCATCAAATAGGAAAAAATTCGGACATCAAAAAAACCTCAAAAATCGTGGTCTTGGGGGTAAAAAAACGGATTTGAAAGCAACTTCCGCGCCTCACTGCTAACTTTCCATATTGTACAATACTCTATATCAGCGATACTCAAACTGCGGCCCACGGGCCGCATGAGGCCCGCCAGGCTTTTGAAAGTGACCCACCCATTTTAACTCCAAAGTCTATTAACCTATTAACCTATTAACTATTTAAATTACCGAGGAAATTCAAAACTGTATTGATATTTTCGAAGAAAACTGTTTGATAATTTCGAATTATATATCTGCACTATCAGAAGAATTTGAAGGGAGATTTAAGAAAAATTAAAAATTTGCTACTTTTTGTAGAAAAATTATGGTACCTAGAGCCGATAAGTATTTCACAATTGGCTTCAGTTTAGGATTGTGATTATGCAGACTTGTTTGACAAGTTCATTGAAATGAAGAATGATACAAAGTTATTTTTAAAGAAACGAGAGAGAAGATGGAGTAGGTACGTGAATTTTGGACAATAAGTAGTGCCCGAACAATTCAAGACTGAAAAAATGTGATCCAATTCTGCTTACGTTATTTTGCATCGACATATCTTTGTGAATCATCTTATTCCAAAATGAAATATGCAAAGAGCGTATATAGAAACCGACTTACGGATTCTCATTTCGATGACATCAAAATGTTCCCAATATAATAAATAAACAATTAAACCTAATAGGTTTTTTATCAACACCTAAATAACAGATATGATTTATGTAGATAGCGGCCCGCACGACACAACTAAAATCTGAAAGTGACTCAAGAAAAAAAAGTTTGAGTATTGTCTATATAAATGTACGAAGTAGCAGGAATATTGAAATCCATTTTAGCAGGTTTTCACTATGAAAACCTACTAATGTTCATAGGTATGTATGTATGTGCTTTTGTATTTCAGCGATGTTTACAAGATCAAGGGCGCAATTTTGAAGCAATAGGGTTGAACGTTTGTGAATAGGTAGTTTTGTATGATATCTGGGATGGGATTGGTTTTGGTTCGAATTGTTTGTTGGGTTGACCCCCTGGGGGAGGAGGGAAATCTTATTTACACGACAGAAGGCGCAATTTTGTAGCATTAGGGTTGAAAGTTTGTATCTATGTAGTTTTGTATGATATCTTGAATGGGATTGGTTTTGGTTAGAATTGGTTGAGGGGTTGACCCCCCGGGGGAAGAAATGTATCTTCTTTGCATGATAAAGGTCGCAACTTTGAAGTAATAGGGTTAGAACTTTGCAAGTAGGTTTTTTTGTAAGATCTCTCGGATAGGATTGGTTTTGGTTTGGGCGGTTGACACACTGGGGGAATAAATGAATCTTGTTCACATGATGAAGGGCGTAATTTTGGAGCAATGGGATTGAAAGTTTGTGTGGTATGAATTGGTTGAGGGTTGACCCCCAGGGAAGGAAATAAATCTTGTTTACACGATATTTCCCGCAATTTCGGGACCAAAGAATTGTAACTTTGTAGGTAGGTAGTTTCGTATTATATCTCGGATGGTATTTATTTCGATGAGAACTGGTTAGGGGGTTGACCCCCCGGAGGAGGAAATAAATCTTGTTTACACGACAAAGGGAGCAATTTTGTAGAAATAGCGTTGAAAGTTTTTAAGTACGTAGTTTCGTATAATATCTTGGATGCGATTGGTTTTGGTACGAATTGGTTGGGTGGTTGAACCACCGGAGAGGATATAAATATTTTTGTCCACGACTGTACTATAAATCATTCATTATACGTGTGCTTCCTGAAGTATAATTATACCTATTATTCACTAGTGTGTATAATGGTTTATTATACACTGCATGACGTCACACTCAAAACGTATGTCCAAACTTGAGACTATCATTCATACTGTTAGGATAGTATTGTTATTAGATTTTTAGGTTTCATATAACTAAGAGAACTTTTAGGCAAATTATTAAACTAATATTCAATATAATGCCCAACTTACGGAATATTTACTCTAATAAATTATCTATGTCATTTTTATCAGAGTGAAAGAAAGGAATGGAATCAATGTCAAGTGAAATAGTTGACGTTTACGTGAGTATGCAGTTTTCAGTGAACACAGAAAATGTTATGTCAACGCTTTTGATAACTATTTTTATTGTTGAAAATGCAGATTATTACTAATTTTTTCGAGGAAGTCGTGGATAAAGTATAGTATTCTACTCGCACAAAATTACAATTTTTCACTCGGGTGAATTGCGACACGAGCTGCAAGCGAGTGTCGCAAACTTCACCCTCGTGAAAATTAGCAATCATTTTGTGCTCGTTGAATAATATACTATTTACATATTAGAAGGCTCAATTTTTTTTGGATTTGGAACAAAAATCATAACTGAAAGAATAGATATTTTAAACTGGATACGTTATGAAAAACTGCTTTCCTAATGCAGCTCGCTGCGATAGAGTTTTTCTGACATTACCTTGTTTTCGAATATAATATCGAATTTCTGAATTTTCTCTCGTATGATTAATTGATATCCCTGGTAATTATTTTGCCAATAGTTTAAGTGACTCCGTAACAATATTGTTCTTGTAATCTATTGAACATTTTGCTAACAAATGGCAAAGCACGCATTACTTATACAAATAACCATCAAACAAATTGCAGTTGTGTATGTACAGGGTGGGCAAATTTCGATGTTTGTATAGGGTATCTTGTTAACCATGGAGGGCGTATTCTCGATCTGTTTTTTCGAGTCAAATTCACCGGAGAAAAGCAATATTTACTATCTTCTTTGGTTTTCGAGTTATAAACAAAAGTTCGATTTTTTGACAAGTGTGAATATCCAGGTTGTTTGTGAAGTTACGAGATAAGAACTTTCACATTCTTGAGGCACTTTTTCTGTATTATCCAGTGGCATCGAGAAAATTTGAACGTCCAATTTCGAGCTATGGCCTCAAGATGTATTTTTTAAATGGGAATCATAGTTAGCTGTGGTTTTGTTAGAACGAATATTTTCCCCTTTCTAACGATGTATCATATGTTGGGTCGCTTTCGATGTGTAAGTCTTCAAATAGCGAAAACAATATTTTACTATATTACTTTTTGCGTTTTTCATACGTATTCCAAGTGGGCGGGTGTCATCTATGACAGAGTGTGTACATTTATTTCCACCATAATATAAATAAACTGATTCACTCGTAAAACTCAGGATGTCGTACGAAAATTACGAGATATATGATATGTTAGAAAGCTTTATTCAAAGTAATAACAGTTGTGATATTACATCTGAAATATATTTCAATAGCTATTCAGAAAGAAGACAACCTAATGAAGCTATTTTCAAGGTTAAAAATTATAACTAAACATCTTCAACGTTGTAATTTACTCTGCTTGTCAAATTATTCGCAATTAGAAGAATTTCTATTAATTCTTTAAGAATAGATTTATTAAGTTGTCTTCTTTCTGGATAGCGATTGGAATATATATCAGAGGCAATATCACAACTGTTATTTCTTTGACTTACAGTGAATTTGTCGAGAATGCACCCTCAATTTTGTTGTATGTCCTATAGTTACCGAGATACTTTATACAAACATCGAAATTTGCCCACCCTGTACAATTCATTGCACGTCATATACCAGACATATTTATCAAACTGCTTCATTTGAAGGAATCACTGTTATTGTGAAAGTAAGTCTCTGTATTCTTGAAAATATTCTGGCAAACCACCAACCTTTGCACTGAAGACACGAACCTTGGAAACGAATTTCGGCTATTCATCTCAATATTTACCCTTTTGACAGTTCGTTTTACAAGAAATCCATAAAGCACGCCAAATCGAGGGATTTATATGTTTATTTCGCGTACCATTTCTGCATGATATTTGCCGAACAAGGAAAAGGAATTTATTTTACTGATGGGACTGCACACTACGGAATAATAATTTCTGTATTATTTTTAAATTCATCTTCTGAGCAGTGGCGTAGCTGGGTATGGACAAAGCAGTCCCTCATCCACGGCTTCCCACTTGCAGGGTACGACTAGAACCTTGAAATATTCAACTGAGTATAAGCTTTACCGACGCTTTACCACACATAATATATGGTATATATGGTATCATATACAGTGTGTCCCACCGAGAACCAAATAGATGAAGGTCGAAGTGAGCAGATCGGCTAAAAGAGTTATAAGTTTATGACACTTCCGTTTATACCGGAAGTAGGCTTCAGCTTGGTTATTTCAAATAGAACATCCTATATATTATTAAGGATTTCGAATCTACCTAATATTTCAACCCGAAATTGTGTATCATGTCTCATACCTGAGTCTTACCGTTTCTGAAATATTCACGTTTTAATGCTAAAGATGACGTTTGCGGGCTCTGAAATAATCAGCAATTTTTCCTAGAAGGAAAGCTTTACTTATTGATTTGAATAATATTTCTATCTAAAAAATAGCCATCTCATGAAAATTTTGCACTATTTTGGTAAATATTAATACAAAGTGTTCAAAAATTCATTTCAAAAATGAAATCAAGAAAACTGTCAAAAGTGAATTTTTTTAAATGGAACCTCATAAATTTTATAAGTTTATCTTATTTAAAAAATGAAAATTATGTTTTATATCAATGAAATGTCAATTTTTTAGATATAAGTATTATTCAAATTAATAAATAAAGCATTCCATACAGAAAAAATTGTTGATTACTTTAGAGCCCGCAAACGAAATATTTGGCATTAAAACCTGAATATATCAAAAAAGGTAATACTTAAATATAGGAAATTATACACGTTGTAGTTGAAATATTGCGTAAAATCGAAATCTGTAATAATATAAGGAATACTCTATTTGAAACAAGCAAGTTGAAACCCATTTCCGGTATAACCGGAAGTGTCATTAACTTGACGGAGTAAAACTTATAGAAAATTTAATCAGCTTTCATTTTGTACAGAATAGTAATTTCGCTCGGACGCATAGTTTTCGAGATTTAAGCGAAAAAACGAAAAAAAGGACCTTGAAACCCCCTCAACCCCCCCGGCTATTGGTGGGGACTTTTGATATGTTCACCATCTAACTGGTCGAAACAAAGTTGCGAAGTCAAAAATTGTGTTCCAAACATTTCCCTCTATACCTTTTCGTTGCCTGAACTATTTGTATATATTTTGTATGGCAATGCGGTTTGATATGGTTTTATTTCTATGTTTTACATTGTTTAGTTCTTAGATTTTTTGCTTGAGGTGTTTTTATTTCTATTTTTTACATTGTTCAGGTTTTCGCATAAATTTAAAGACAATAAAGCATATTTTGATTTGATTTGATTAATTGAATCAATGTTAATTTTTCAGACATTAATATCACTAGCATCAATTATACCTGCAGTTTGGATACTTCCAGGAAATTCTATGAGCATTAATCATAATCAAATTTGATCAACTTCCAATAAAATAAAATTAAGTAACTACCATTCATTCGTACATAGATTTTTCAAGGAAATATAAATCAATGAAATTGAATCAAAAATCTTTCACAAGCAATGAACTTTCGAAGCATTTAGATATAGTATTTCAGCATGGAGATAGCAAGTATATAGAATCCTTTGAGTTAAACGAAAAAACTACAACTTTTAGCGCCTCATATACCAGACTTAATTAGACGCCAAAAATTTGATTGAATAGATAATTTAAAAACGTGAGAACTGCAAATCTCTGTCAATAAGGTCAAATTTTCCTTCATTTTCGTTCTTTTTACATAAAAATTTCTTAACCACCTAAGTAAATTTGGAGCGGCTGAAGAGATACACAAAACTTAATACCTACACTACATTCCACATCTCTTACATTAACTCAAACCACATAGAAAATTCCAACCCTCTAACTCAATCTGGATGAGCTGTAGAAAAAACAAGAAATTCCTATAAAAAATTGGAGGCGATTGAAGAAAAAAGTTTACGCCTACACAAGAGGCTTTTCTAGCATCAACTCAATCCACATCCGAATTTTTAACCCTCTTAGTAAATTTGGAGGAGGTTTTTCAGTAGCATGCACTCTTCAAAAAACCCTAGGAGGGCGAATTCCAGATATATTGTAGATAATTAATAATTTTCGCTCGATAGTCTCACCGTCACTACATTGTCCAAAGTTTGAGATGCCAAAATCTGAACTGAATTCACTAAAATTTGGATAGTTTTGTCCGTTAGAGATGCCAATATTATTGAAATAGTAATTATTTTTGATATTTCAGTACAACAGAAAGCAGTTGTTCTGAAGTGATGGGGTTACCAATGAAAAATATCTTATTTTTATAATATTTAAATCCAAATATATCTAATATATATAATTCTCATATATAACAGTGTTGGTTGCCATACGCCGAAAACCGATTTTTATGAAATTTTAAATGTATATTCGGTTGGTCTGAGAATCGGTTGCTATGAATACACTCATTATGCCATAGGGGGTTATGAGCGGGCGTTATGGATTATAACGCCCGCTAATTGTACGTGGAGAAATGAAGCAACTTCCATTGATTACATACTTCATAATCCTTGTCGTATATGACTCTGGATTTGGCTGCATTTTCTATGATATTCCCGGGTAAATTCATATTCATTTCTATTATTTCTATATGACTACACAAAGAAAGCAGCAATGACATTCACTAAATATAATGATGACAAATATATTCAACAAACGTCAAATATCATCAAATGGCATGCCTACTATGAGAAGGAAAATGGAAAGTTAAGGAACAATAAACCGATTTTAAAATCGATTTTTCATTATAATAAGATAATTTTTTCGTGAAAAATAAAATCTTGTATGAACTACGAGTGTTACTAGATTCTAACGCTCATCGGGCGTTCGGATCTATATAAAGCACTTAGTACATAAATAACTATTTCATACTAAGTGATAAGGGTGTCCATCCCAAACATTTTTTTTTGGCAAAATTTTTTATTTTTTTATGTTTGCACCCTTCTATCATCAACCCCTATTTTTTATATCCATTTTAGTAATTCAATCATTTTTAACCCTGATCATAGATTAGTTACCGCCAGGCGTCTACCGGTGTAGGAATGAGAACGAAGCCGGTCTCTCACACACAAAAGCATGTTTCGTCACGGATGGCAGCGGTCGGCGGACGCGGGGTGTGCCGTTGCCATGCGTATAAATAACGCATCGATGGCGTACGGCAGACCAAGCTGGTTAGCTACTACGCTGGCTAGTATTTGGGAGGTCTCGGGTTCAAACCCCGGGGCCGACTGGTCTGCCATTAGTTTTTTCAGAGGTTTCCTCATGGTAATGTAAGTCACTGCTTGCAAACTTACAAGGCGAATGCTGGGCCAGTATTAATCCTCTGAACCCTACCCACACTTCCTATGTTCCATAAATATCCCGTCTCACCTATCCTTAATGCACTTGTACATACAAGTGTATCCTTCTGATCTGGCTGAAGGAGTTAATCCCAAACTCAACCTGCCCGCCTCCCTGACACATACTTCAGGGAGGAATGAAACACGTGTGTTTCCTTTTCTTTCCGTACGGCAGAGGCAGGAATGGTCGTAGTACACATCGGGGTTTGCGGATTTGTGTTTTAGATACTGAAATAATTTATATGGCAGAACAACGTTTGGCGGGTTAGCTAGTATAAATATATATATATATATATATATATATATATATATATATATATATATATATATATATATATATATATATATATATATATATATAATAGATAGAATTTCTTGTGCTATATTTTATATATTCAAGGTGTAGTTTTCTTAGGTTTAGAGCACAGTAAACTTCAGGTATTCAGATTTTATTAATCAATCTACATATGTTTCGGCGTGTTGTGCCTTTTTCAAGATTATAACAATGGCTGGGACATTTACATTGTTTATCAGCAGTCTACATTTCATCAATTCATTTGAAACAACGCTATACACTACATTGGGTCTGTCATTTTTAATTTCAAATTAAAAATGACAGACCCAATGTAGTGTATAGCGTTGTTTCAAATGAATTGATGAAATGTAGACTGCTGATAAACAATGTAAATGTCCCAGCCATTGTTATAATCTTGAAAAAGGCACAACACGCCGAAACATATGTAGATTGATTAATAAAATCTGAATACCTGAAGTTTACTGTGCTCTAAACCTAAGAAAACTACACCTTGAATATATATATATATATATATATATATATATGTATATACACAATATATATCTATATATATAATATATATAATATATATATATATATATATATATATATATATATATATATATATATATATATAGGTATTTAGATAGATAACAACATACTTCATAATTTTGTCGCTATGCTTCTACAGTGCGTTATCGAATAAATAACTGCTATTAACTAGAAGTAATCTTTCAGTTATATATTGCGTTAATTTGTATTTAACGTTTAAAAATAACTATGAGATGCATTTAAACTTAAGTGGATAGTCCGTATTTCAGAAGCGCTCTGAATCTCTTTATATTGCTACTCAAAACAATAATGATTGAACAAATCTCAAAAACAAGTTTCAGTAAATTACAGGTGATATAATGACATTGATTTTTACGGAAAAAGTACATTGAAATAACTCATTCCAAACCAACCATATATGTATGCTCAGAAAAAATTGAGACAACAATTTATAAATGCTCATAATTTTACCAGAAGGTAATTTATTATATTGAATAATAAGTTTAGAGTGTAGATTTATAATTTTTCTTATTTAATACTCTGACCGCAACTAAAACTTACTAAAAATTTCTTCTTTCTTCCAGGCTCCTGGCGGAAATACACTAGAGTATCCTTCGGTATATTTATTTTTGAATGTTGATTGGAGAATCCGATTGACTCAAATCTACTTGGTAAGCAATCCAAATCCAGTCGTACTAAATCTGACGTGTAATCCATACTCAGTGATAACCAAGTCCAAGCTGTAATGAGAAGTATTTGAACTTATTAATCCAATCAATAAAATATAGATCTATAAATATGAATTGAATTACGATAATCCATGTATTATATGCATTTCCTCATATCAGATAGTATTTTCTCAGACTATTGCTCTCTACTGAAAGATAACAGTGTGGTACCTGTACCAGAGGGTTCTTAATTTCGTTTCTTACCTCCAGGGTGGGATTTATATATATACATATATATATATATATATATATATATATATATATATATATATATATATATATATATATATATACCGTGAGAATCATTTCAAGGTACACATAGGAGAATCCAATGAAAAATGTATGCTCCATTTCAAGGTATACATAGGGAAAACAACAATACAGATTACTATTCGTTGCTTAGCGATATCATTGATACGTCGCAGTTGTCATAATTGCTTTGGCTTTCAAGGAAGTAGTTAATCTTATTAACTATGTAAGAGTAAGTCATGACACGTAGGAGTTAGCTTAACTGCAATGAAAGGAAAATAAAGACTGAAACGAAAAAAAACACTTTTATTTATCGAAGATAGCAGCAAAATTTAAGAATATTTTATGTTTTGCAAACATCTCATCCGAGATTCGGAGTTAGAGCACCATACAAAATCAATGAAAATAAGACAATAGATGTGGTAACTAGTGTAGTTCAGAACAGCAGTATAAATTCAGGAGCAGTAGCTCTTAACAAAAAACATTCGAAATAAAGAAGGGTCACCTACTTTTAATTCTTGGTAATTTTGGTACTTGTATGATCTAAATTTTTCTTTGCGTAGAATTCGCATCACCGATTTTTATGAAATGGAATGGGCAGCGGCTACTGATCTTGAATTTATACTGCTGTTCTCGACAACACTATTTATTACATCTATTCTCTTATTTTCATTGATTTTGTATGGTTCTCTAACTCCGGATCTCTGATGGGATGTTTGCAAACAGCTTGTGTTCTTACATTTTGCTATTATCCTTGATATTGTTCTTAAGGACGGAACCGGCCTCTCAGGATATTCAACACTAAAATGATCTCTCATTTGCCTTAAACTAAAGCCATTGCAGTACCAATCGTAAGAGCGAATCTTATCTTGTAGTGTGTAAATGTACATTTTCAAACTTAATACGATAAGAAATGAAAGTTATCAACAATCACGTCTGAAGTACTTCAAGTTGTCAAGTTTAAAAATAATCATATTACCATAGCAACAACTTGATATACTATATTTCCTATGTATACCTTCAAATGGCGCAAACATTTTTCATTGGATCTAATGGCAATGGTTTTTCTATGTATACCTTGAAATAATTCTCACTGTATATATATATATATATATATATATATATATATATATATATATATATATATATATATATATATATACTTCAAGCGACTGAATACTTTGAGACAAATGGTTGAAAACTCTAGTATTCTGATACATTTCATACTTATAAGTTTTATGCTTAGGTACATGAAGAGTTTCCTTATTTCTGGTATTATAGCCAAGAAAGCTAGAAAGTTTAGTAATATTGAACTCATTTTCCTCCACATACACTAAACATCTAAAAATAAAAATACAAGCCAATGTTAATATGGCATTTTGACGAAAAATTAAAAATCATGCTTCTCTTCTGAATTATGAAAACTCTCCCATTTCCCCATAGTGAAACATTATATGATATATAGCAGTTTATTTGTAAAATGTAAAGTCAATTTCCAACTTCGAAATAATACGTAATCTATAACAATATACTAATATTATACTCATACGTGTATATTTATATACAATATCTTAATAAAATTTACGAACACTGGTTCTTACCTAGCTTCATTTTCTACTGAACGAATTCATAATTCATTCAAATAGTCAATTTAATATACTTCATAAAGTGAACAAGAAAAATTCTTCAATAATTTGAAAAGTTATCAAACAACTTTCCTCGACGAAGAATTCTACATTCATAATCGAAAAGTGAATTATAGAAATTTGTCAAGTCAGCCCAACTCAAAATCAGCATACAGCTGTTTCGATCTTATTAGATCTCATCAGTGCAGCTTATTTGAGTCGGAGTGAACTAACAAATTTTTAAATGTTTCCCAATACAAATCGTGGTCGGTAACACTATCTGTATAACAACCCAGAGCGCCCTCCACCAACAATATTGGAAACCAACAATTCAACGCTCAGATCGAATATGCAGAATTCCGTCGAGAGAATAGGTACATAACTTTCTGATATGAAATGTCTACTCTGCAACTGTGGCGTATGTGGTTCCAAAGCACGCTAACGTTTTCAAAAAATCTGGACATACTCACGAGAGTGCGCATAAATACTTGTCGGAAAATCAAATCAAGAAAAATGGTCAATTTGAAGTGAACAAGGAAAATTCTTCAATAATTCAAATGACAAGTATTTATGGAGCGCATTCTCGTGAGAATGTCCGGAGTTTCTAAAAACGCTATATATATATATATATATATATATATATATATAGGATATCTATTTGTAGGGACTGCAGCAATGTAAAAGGAAACTCTTTGAAGTTTTTCCAAGCTTTCGGAATCTTTTATTCCATCATCAACTAATAAAAGATTCCGAAAGCTTGGAAAAACTTCAAAGAGTTTCCTTTTACATTGCTGCAGTCCCTACAAATAGATATCCTCTAAACTAGTCAGCGACTATCCTCCTCTATATATATATATATATATATATATATAATATATATATATATATATATATATATATATATATATATATATATATATCAGAGAAAGATTCCGGGGTTCAATCCGATTTCGGAAGTTTTGTTGGCGCTGAGAAGCACCGTTTGTTTCAAAATTTATTTGTATATATAACTATATTTTGTTAAACATAACAATGATTTCGCCAGACACAGTGGGTTTTTCAGATGAGTATTTCCTACTAATTTTTGCAAACTGAATATTTTCTAAATATATTAAGTGAAAAATACAAATGTCGAGAAAAAAAAACGTAATCTATTTACAGCTAGATACTAAAATTAGTGATAAAACTGGGTGAAACATAACAGGCACAGAGATTCAATACTTCACTCGAATAAATTCAACAAAGGAGGGAGATTTTTTGATTTGATTGATCATTCAACAAATCATTGGAAATTTTTCTACTATTCGAGATCTTCTAATAAATTGAGTATATAGCTTTTTCTCTCTGTATGTAATATTTCAAGTTCGTTATTGAAGTTATGATTATGTTCCAGGAGGTGTGATGAATATGTCGAATCCGTTTTCTTCTTATCGTTACTTCTTTTATGTTCAGAAATAACTCCGAAGTTTCAGCCTGTTTGGCCTACATATACCTAAGGACATGAACCGCAAGCTAGCTTTTAGATATCTGACATGTTATGGGGTGTAGTTTTATCTTCTGAATTTCTTATATGTTTTCCTGTGGTATTCTTAGTTTTAAATGATAGGTACTCTTACATATCGATTCGACAGGAAGGTTAAAATTTTGTGTGTCGGGTTACCTACATTAGTTAATAATTTGAAGAACCAAAATTAGATGTTTAAATAGAGAATAGAAATTACTTTTCATAGAAAATTTAACGTTCAGATATTTAACTTCGAAAGGGCCAGCTCCATGAAACGAAATATGAATAATTATAGCGATCGAACCAATATTTTTAATTTTTTTTTGGCTTAGTGAATACTCGGCTAGGAACCAAAATTAAATTTTTATATAGAGAAAAAAAAGTACTTCTCATACAAAATTTTTTGTTCGGATATGTGATTCCAAAGGGCCAATTCCATGAAACGAAATATGAATAATTATAGCGATCGAACCAATATTTTTAATTTTTTTTTGGCTTAGTGAATACTCGGCTAGGAACCAAAATTAAATTTTTATATAGAGAAGAAAAAGTACTTTTCATACAAAATTTTTTGTTCGGATATGTGATTCCAAAGGGCCAATTCCATGAAACGGAATATGAATAATTATAGCGATCGAACCAATATTTTTAATTTTTTTTTGGCTTAGTGAATACTCGGCTAGGAACCAAAATTAAATTTTTATATAGAGAAAAAAAAGTACTTTTCATACAAAATTTTTTGTTCGGATATGTGATTCCAAAGGGCCAATTCCATGAAACGAAATATGAATAATTATAGCGATCGAACCAATATTTTTAATTTTTTTTTGGCTTAGTGAATACTCGGCTAGGAACCAAATTAAATTTTTATATAGAGAAAAAAAAAGTACTTTTTCATACAAAATTTTTTATTCGGATATGTGATTCCAAAGGGTCAATTACATGAAAAAAAATATGAATAATTATAACGATCGATTCAATATTTTTAATTTTTTTTTGGTTTGGTGAATACTCGGCGAGGAACCAAAATTAAATTTTTATATAGAGAAAAAAAGTACTTTTCATACAAAATTTTTTGTTCGGATATGTGATTCCAAAGGGCCAATTCCATGAAACGAAATATGAATAATTATAGCGATCGAACCAATATTTTTAATTTTTTTTTGGCTTAGTGAATACTCGGCTAGGAACCAAAATTAAATTTTTATATAGAGAAAAAAAAGTACTTTTCATACAAAATTTTTTGTTCGGATATGTGATTCCAAAGGGCCAATTCCATGAAACGAAATATGAATAATTATAGCGATCGAACCAATATTTTTAATTTTTTTTTGGCTTAGTGAATACTCGGCGAGGAACCAAACTTAAATGTTTATATAGAGAAAAAAAGTACTTTTCATACAAAATTTTTGTTCGGATATGTGATTCCAAAGGGCCAATTCCATGAAACGAAATATGAATAATTATAGCGATCGAACCAATATTTTTAATTTTTTTTTGGCTTAGTGAATACTCGGCTAGGAACCAAAATTAAATTTTTATATAGAGAAAAAAAAGTACTTTTCATACAAAATTTTTTGTTCGGATATGTGATTCCAAAGGGCCAATTCCATGAAACGAAATATGAATAATTATAGCGATCGAACCAATATTTTTAATTTTTTTTTGGCTTAGTGAATACTCGGCTAGGAACCAAAATTAAATTTTTATATAGAGAAAAAAAAGTACTTTTCATACAAAATTTTTTGTTCGGATATGTGATTCCAAAGGGCCAATTCCATGAAACGAAATATGAATAATTATAGCGATCGAACCAATATTTTTAATTTTTTTTTGGCTTAGTGAATACTCGGCTAGGAACCAAAATTAAATTTTTATATAGAGAAAAAAAAGTACTTTTCATACAAAATTTTTTGTTCGGATATGTGATTCCAAAGGGCCAATTCCATGAAACGAAATATGAATAATTATAGCGATCGAACCAATATTTTTAATTTTTTTTTGGCTTAGTGAATACTCGGCTAGGAACCAAAATTAAATTTTTATATAGAGAAAAAAAAGTACTTTTCATACAAAATTTTTTGTTCGGATATGTGATTCCAAAGGGCCAATTCCATGAAACGAAATATGAATAATTATAGCGATCGAACCAATATTTTTAATTTTTTTTGGCTTAGTGAATACTCGGCTAGGAACCAAAATTAAATTTTTATATAGAGAAAAAAAAGTACTTTTCATACAAAATTTTTTGTTCGGATATGTGATTCCAAAGGGCCAATTCCATGAAACGAAATATGAATAATTATAGCGATCGAACCAATATTTTTAATTTTTTTTTGGCTTAGTGGATACTCGGCTAGGAACCAAAATTAAATTTTTATATAGAGAAGAAAAAGTACTTTTCATACAAAATTGTTTGTTCGGATATGTGATTCCAAAGGGCCAATTCCATGAAACGAAATATGAATAATTATAGCGATCGAACCAATATTTTTAATTTTTTTTTGGCTTAGTGAATACTCGGCTAGGAACCAAAATCAAATTTTTATATAGAGAAAAAAAAGTACTTTTCATACAAAATTTTTTGTTCGGATATGTGATTCCAAAGGGCCAATTCCATGAAACGAAATATGAATAATTATAGCGATCGAACCAATATTTTTAATTTTTTTTGACTTAAATAATGCCTGGCCAAGAACCAAAATTAGATGTTCACATAGAGAATGGAAAGTAATTACATTTACTCTTCGGATATGTGAATTCGAAACGGCCAGCTCCATGAAACGAAGTATGAATAATAATAGCGGAACCAATATTTATAACTTTTTTTTAGCTTAGTGAATATGCGGCCAAGAACGAATATTAGATGTTCACATAGAGAAAAGAAGGTAATTTCCATACAAAATTTTCCGTTTGCATATGTGAATTCAAAACGGACAGCTCCATGAACCGAAAATGTATTATTTTTTGGGCTCAGTCAATGGGCGGCCAAGAACGAAAATTAGATGTTAACATAGAGAAAAGACAGTACTTATCGTGCATAATTTTCCGTTCGAATAAGTAACTCAAAAGGGTAAGCTCCATGAATATGACCGTGGTGGAAAAATGATGCTTGGAGCTGGCCGGCCGGGAGCTAACATCACCTTGGTGATATCTATCAAGAGACAGGTGATTCATCTTCAATTGAAATATTTATGAACATCCAGCAAGAAGAAGAGGAGGAAGAAGAAGAGATCAAAGAAGACATGACTGTTGAAGTCGAATTTGAACAGTATGAATCAGATTGAAATATTTACAGAAATCAGAACTACAGTTTAAACGAATCGTCTATATCAATAATAATCATGCAGTATATTCAAAAGTTTTCCATATAACCGGGGGGCTTTCACTAGAAGAAGGAACCTCCGCCTGAGAGCTCCGGTACTAAATGGCCAGACTCTAAACTTCTCTAGTGTATGCAAATATCTAGGTGTTATCCTGGACAGTAAACTCAACTGGAGGAAACATATAGTTAGGACTCTTTCCAGAGCCACAGCGGCTATGTGGGCCTGCAAAAGACTCTTTGGAAAGACCTGGGGCATGAAACCGAAAATGGTACTGTGGTTATACACTGCGGTAGTACGCCCGATTGTCACCTATGCGTCTTCAGCATGGTGGACAAAAACCGAAGAGGTCACCACACGCAACCGGCTGCAAAAACTGCAAAGGCTGGCCTGCATTGGTGTTACGGGAGCTATGCGTACAGCTCCCACAGCAGCGCTTGAGGTCATACTTGATCTGCCTCCCTTACATGTACATGTGAGGAAATACAGCCTGCTGGAAGCAATGAGAATATCCCTTAAAGGGAAGCTCCTACCTGGAAACTGGGTTGGACATATGAGGATACTGAATCAACTGGATTCAAAACTCCTGGCAAAACCATCGGATGTTATGCCAACTATCTTCGATTTCGAAACGCCCTTTGAAACGGTCATAGCTGACCGTCCTAGTGCAATAAGTTTTGTTAATCGTTTGGACAAAAAGTCTTCCATATGGTTTACCGATGGATCAAAAACAGAGAGAGGCACTGGCATTGGGGTATATGGACCTAAACTGAGGATCTCTAAAGCCCTGGGAAGTGAACCCTCTATTCTACAGACCGAAATAATGGCTGTTTACGTATGCGCTCAGGAGTGCCTAAAAATGAACCTCAAAGGGGCGCATATCTACATCACCACGGACAGCCAGGCCACGCTGAGGTCCCTGGAATCACAAAGCCAGGGATCTCTACTGACATGGGAGTGCCGCAATACCATAAAGCAACTGGCCAGAGGCAATAAAGTGACTCTACTGTGGGTGCCAGGGCACTGTGGTGTTGAAGGAAATGAAAAAGCCGATGAACTTGCAAAAAGTGCATCAAGGTTAACACCTGCTGGACCTGAGCCTTTCTGTGGTCTTGGAAAAGACCAATATAAGGCAGCGGTTCAACAATGGGAGTTGGATAATAGAATAACCCTCTGGAGAAACACTCCTGGACTCACGCAGTCAAAGAAGTTCGTAAAGATTTCACAGACCTATGCCAGAAAGCTCCTGAGGCTGTCACGAGCTGAGCTTCGGGTGATGGTTGGACTGCTGACAGGGCACTGTCGGTACAAGTACCATTTGTACCGTATGGGAAAGTCAGCAGATGATATTTGTAGGCTCTGTGGATCAGAAGCAGAAACAGCTGAACACATGGTATGCAAGTGTCCAGAGTTGACGGGACTAAGAACCACCCATATGGGGAAACCTGTTCTGGATACCCATGAGGTAATGGCCAAGGCCCCCAAGGATGTTGTCGGGTTTATCAATACCATTGACGACCTCCTTGGGTTTCAATGAATGGGTAGGGTAGAGAACAAAAGACCTACATGGTCGAAGTTCCCGGAAGGCTAACCGAGCCACAACGACCCCAGTCCAAAAAAAAAAGGCCTACCGGGGAAACCACGTTGAAAAACGCGCCAAGTACACTACCTCACAGGTGTTGTGGAAATGTGTGCATATAATGTAGAATTTTGCACCTTCAACTTTTAGAATTGTGATATCTTAAGCTACGGTTCAACTGGAGGAATGTTGAAGAACGTTTTTGTTGCTGTTGCTTGTTTCCGTGAATGTTCCAAAATGTTCCTTTAAATTTTTTTATTTTTCGGCAACAAATGTTGATTGTTCCTACTTGTCACTAGTCTCCATTTCGAGCGGTAAACTTAAAAAAAAACAGGAAACATTGGTAAACATCTCCGCGTTGCTATTGCAGTGGAAACGTATAGAGAACGCTAATAGTAAACAGTCGTGTCGCAGACGTTTTCAGCGTGCAGTGCTCCATATTCTAGGTTACTGCCAACATGCAGTGGAAACTTAAGAAACAATATGCAACTATTGACAATTTTAGTTGCTTCAGTGGAAACAAGAAATTGACGTATGTTGCCATAAGTATCTACCTATGGCAACACAGAGAAACATTTAGCAACCAAATGTTCATCTGGTGGAACCGTAGCTTAAGGAATGGTCATTGTTAGGAAAAATGTGTTGGTACCATGTTTGTAGATAACTATGATCTACAATTTTCGTCTGTGCTATATTCTCGATAAAACTCATCGTTTCCGAGAAAAATCCAAAAAACCGAAAATTTTGACCTTGACCTTGAATAACTTTTTTAGCACACATGGGATCGAAAGGGACTTTTAGCACTTTATTTCTACTGGTGTACTCAAGGTCTCTAGCAAAATTCAGTCGAAGTTTTTGTAATTTGAAATGTCTATTTTGACTGGACTATTCTACAATATCAAGTTAGTTATTACCTAAATTAAAAAGATTTCTTTTATGTTAATGAACGGTCTTGTTGTGTTCTTGGAGCGATTAGATTGGTGAGCATATTGTCCTGGTTGTTACGTTATCTATCAATTCTAACGAATCGGTTTGAGCCTATAGAGTGCATATTTATCCAAGTTTGCCCTGGATCAATAGTCTGCTGAAGTAAGTAGATACTAATGAATTTCAGGATAAACAACTGTGAAAGAGAAACTTTTAGCAGCCCTTGTAGCGAATATTTTACGGAATGCCATTTCAACTATTAGTATTATTTAATATTTCATCCAAGTTTTAGTATTTAGCCCCGAAAAATAACTACATCCGCATAAATGCCAAATCATAATAAACGTCTTAATATTTTCGAGCAACGAAATAACCAACTTCAACAAACCTTGTTAATGGGCATTTGAAAGCTTCGTTCTTGTCAACGCGGGTGAAACTTTATCCACATTTTCTTCAAATATTAAATTCAGAGTTTCATTATTCCGAGTGAGCTAGTCAAATAATTGAATCAACCTCCATTTCAAAGGTTTCATAATTAAATGCTGAATGATAGTCATTGCGTCCCAGAATATATAATATTTGAAACTCAAAATTATTTCGCAACAGAATTTTTTTTACTGTAATAGGCATAATTAAGATCAGCGATGGAATATTGATTTAATGTTTGCATATACTTGCAAAACGCAGTCGTTTTCCTGAAAGGGTTTGTTCAAGCGATTATCCTCGTCTGACCTCTGTTCTACAGTCATTGACATACTGATGGAAAGTGAAAAACCTGTATTTAAACTACAAATATCATTACGGAAGATATCATAAACTCAATTATGATAACTACATATAAGGTTATTAGAAATCATTATTTAGCTGACCTTATATCCAGATGCCATACATCGTAATATACCAGGAGACAGGAGACATCATACTTCCCAAATATTTATCAGAAATAATTATGAGTGTCCTGTCCTACTATAGTGATGCTATTAGTGAGTGCGTATGCGCCAAAATTAAGTAACCAATGGCCTGTTTCGATTGTCGTGTCTTCGATATATATATATATATATATATATATATATATATATATATATATATATATATATATATATATATATATATAGATATATGTATATATATATATATATATATATATATGTATATATATATATATATATATATATATATATATATATATATTCATATACCTATATGTTTACTATGTTATTCTTGTTACCTGTATCAGTTATACATTTAAGAAGTTTGCTTCTCAGTATGTTGGAATAATTTTAAAATCTAAATGTATTCTTATTGTTTTGCAGTTTTTAAACTACATATTCTTCCGATGAAAGAAGTTTGCTTCCGAAATGTTTTGAAAATATTATTTAAAGATGAATTTGGGTTGAATTAATACTATAACAAAACCTGTTACTTCCAAACAGAGAAATAATAAAAAGATATATATATATATATATATATATATATATATATATATATATATATATATATATATATATATACAGGGTTATTCAATTTATTCGACACGAAGAGTTATGGCTGAAGTATTTGATTCTATAAAAGTTTTTTCTTTAGGATGGATAGGGACCAAGCAGCACTACATTTCTAAAATATTTTCATGTTGTATAAGGTGTGCCAAAAACACGAAAAGTATCAAAGATGTGGTTTTTTGGATGGAATACCCTGTATATTATTTCATTTTTGTAGTATCAGTTTTAACGCTTGAACTCTCAACTAGTGTTTTCTTGTTTTCAACCAAATTAATGACAAGGCTTACTAACTGGAATAAACTTTATGCCACACTTCTGAAATATTTACTAACTTGACCTGGTGTGTAAAAATAAAGGTAGAATAATTGCAATCTTTAAACGCCACTAACTTGTTCAACTAAAATGGAACACCCCGTATTTTATGTCACCAACTGATGTTAAATTTAATTGTCTATCGAATACCTTGATACATTCCAATCGATAACTCTCCACGTTTTCAAATAAAATGCAAATTTTCTTATAGCAAACTGATTTTAGGAAATTCATCATTTATCGAGTCGTCTATGTCGTTTTGAGAAATCAGAATTGATTGAAATAAACATCAAGATAATAATAAATGCGTTTATTCTTCAAAATCTCAAAAATTATGTATTAGTTCCAATTATGAAGGAAATAGAAATAAATTATGGATATGAAACAAGCCAATTTTCATACCCAGATTTCAAAATGGCGACCATCAGACTCTAAAGACAATCGTATCCAGAAAAGATTCATTGATAAGCTGTTTCATATTTTCTGGTGTTGTTAAAGGTGTATTTATAAAAGATTCCTTTAATGTATCAGTAGAAATCAGGTGACCTTGAGGGCCAATTTTGGAATCCATTCCTTCCTATCCATCGATTTCGGAAATGAGAATTCAAATATTCACAGGCCTCGTAATGGAAATGTGCGTGAGCTCCATCCATTTGAAGCCACATCATTCTTCTTATGTCTGAGGGAATGTCTTTTAATAGGACTGGAGAATGATTTGTTGGAAATTGTAAAAATCAACTTCAATTTAAATGTTCTTTGAAAAAATAAGGACCAAGTAAGTATTGGCCTATTATTCCGCCTTATACATCCTTTCTTTTTTCGGATAAACTAGCATTTTCTAAAACAAAACAATGATAACAGGATTACAGACAACCGCCATCGCTGATAGGATGATTTGGAATGAAATTCTCATAACTGATAACCAAAGTGAATAAAAATTCTAGTCCAAAATCCAAAAGGCGACTTTGATAAATAAAAAATTTCTTAAAATCAGTTTGAAAAATGAAAATGTGAAAACGTGAAGAGTTATCCATAGGAATGTATTCAGGTATTCGACAGACAATTAAATTTTACATTTATTGGTGACATGAAATACTGGGCTTTCCATTTAAGATAAGCAAATTCGTGCAGATTGAAAATTGCATTAATTTTACCTTCATTTTTACACACCAAGTATAAGTTTGTCAATATTTCACAAGTGCCGTATAATAACACCTTCTAAAATACCAGCTCTGATGAAACTGATACTATATTTTCACAAAATACGAGATATTTCAAAAACCATGTGGTTTAGGCGAATTAAACTGGTATTTTTTTTATCGTAAAATCCAAAAATTAAATAATATAAAGGGCATTCCATTTAAGAAATAACAACTTGGATACCCTTCGTGTTTTTGGTACAACATGAAAATATTTTTAAAATGTTGTGCTGCTAGGTCCCTATCCATCATGAAGTAAAAAGTTTTATTCAATCAAATGCGGTAGCCATAATTCTTCGTGTCGAATAAAGTGCATAACCCTGTATATAACTATAAATATATATATATATATATATATATATATATATATATATATATATATATATATATATATATATATATATATATATATATATATATATATATATATAAAAAACTTGGTTCTCGGGATGAACCGCGTAAAAGATTTGAAAAATCTCGACGTTTCGGCTCCTTTTGCGAAACCATCTTCAGGAGAATTAGAAGTTCCATCCCAAGGCTTCTCCTATTCAGTTTATCGTAAACCCACCCACACAAACCGTTATCGGAACGCCCAGTCTCACCACCATCCCTCTCAACTTAACTCTGTAGTTAATACCCTAATCTACCGCTCCATTCGACTATCTGACGACGAACACCGTGAATCAGAACTCAAGACTCTAAAACATATATTATTACAGAACGGTTACAACACATATCAAATCAACAAGAACATACGCAAACACACAAACATCACCCCACCTCTACCACGTTCCAATCCCACTGACCAAGAATCTACACCTAAATTATTCCTTCCTTACATCAAAGGAGTAACAGATAAGATCGCAAGATCTCTCAAAAACACAAACATCAAAACAATATTCACCACCCAACAAAAACTCTCCCATCTAATCAGATCCGTCAAGGATAAAATTCCTAACGAAAATCACGGTGTTTATGAGATTCCCTGTTCCAATTGTCCTCGTTCTTATATAGGACAAACGAACCGACGAATTCAGGTCCGTGCCAAGGAACATTCACTTTCAGTAAGACATTCAGATATCACCAACGCCCTTTCCCAACATCACACCCAAACAGGCCACATTATCGATTTCCCCAATACAAGAACTATTGCTCCCGTCCGATCATTCAAATCCCGAATATTTCGTGAAGCTGTAGAAATAGAAAAACGTCCAAATTGTTTGAACACCAGAGATGACAGTCACAGACTCCCATCAGCATGGAAGCCGCTTCTCAGTGGTCGCCGTGTCACACCCAATCGGGGTGCATCCCGCACTGATACCGTGCGTGAATACCCCATTGACGTCAATACTACGTCAATAACTACGTCAATAGTGTACCCCCCACCTTACCTATAAATACGGCCACGCGACGATCGGCCCATCAGTTGACTCTGAAGAGTAGGCAGGTTGAGACTTCAGAGTTGACAGGAAGCAGTACGGTTGGTGGAGTAGGCAGTTTGAGACCACGCAATCGTATTATTTCCGATTCCTCCTAATTAGATTCGTGGAGTAGGCAGATTGAGGCCACGTATCTGAATTATTTTCCCTTCTCATTCTCCTGAAGATGGCTTCTCAAAAGGAGCCGAAACGTCGAGATTTTTCAAATCTTTTACGCGGTTCATCCCGAGAACCAAGTTTTTCAAATACTTTCGACCGCGGAAATCTTTCTGAACATATATATATATATATATATATATATATATATATATATATATATATATATATATATATATATATATATATATATATATATATATATATATATATATATATAATTATATACAGTGTGTCCACGGATGGGGTGCCCAAGAGGAAAAACTTTTTTATTTTCAGTTTTAGAGAAAAATGTTATTCTTGATAAAAAGTTTTGCTTGTTCAAAAACCCCATAAAATTAAACAAAATTCAAGTTTTGCAAGACCTGCTTCATTTCCTCTTGGGCACCCCATCCGTGGACACACTGTATATATGAAATATATGAATTAATAAGAACAACGAATACATGTGAAATTCCGGAGATGAACCGATTTCGAACCACTGAAATCATTTTTTTAATGGAAAAAACATAGCAATAAATTTTCATAAGTTTTCGGGTTCATGAGTAGATTAGGTCTTTGAAAGATGGCCGAGAGGACCGAAACTGTAAGAATTGACAGAGATGAGTACGGCAAATAAATAAGAATTTTGGATCGCAAAAGGTCTGTGCGAAAATGGTACCTACCGCAAATGCTTGCAATCGACGTTTCTGCTCATGTACAACTTCCTAGTATCAGACCATCTGTCTTATTCACCTGAATTGATACTATCTTACTTATATTTTCACAAAAATCTTGATCTTTAAACACATTTAGCGTTATTCAAAACTCTGGAAAATTCACATCCAGCGGTGAAAGGATGCAGACAGAATGTATAAGAATTGAAAAAATAATAATACATCAGTATCGTCATTTTATAGCCACGCCCCGTAATTCTTTGATCTAGGAAACGTTCAATTTCCAACGAAAATAGAATTCAAGTATACTGTTCACAGATTATTTGTATAAGACAAAAATTCCATCATTGATTGGTTAAGTATGGAGCAATACAGTTGATAACAAATAGATATGCTGATTGATTGATTGATTTCATTTCAGGATATTTTGTATGCTATCCGATACAATAGGAGGAGATGAATGATCTTCAAATTGGAAAGCTCTCAAACACATTCCTTTTTATTTCTTAGTTCAGTTAACTATGGAAACCTACGAGTCAAAATCGTATGCTGGCCCGGATTCCATTCTAACAGAAGTCTACATTGTTGCACGTTTCAGCTGTCACAGCGGGATAATTTGATGTCTTGCAATGTAACAGCTCATTGTCTATGCTAACCAATTAGACCAGATAAAGTGCTTATATTGTGAGCTTACGTCGCTTTTTTATATATATATATATATATATATATATATATATATATATATATATATATATATATATATATAATTATTTATTTGAATTGTTGTTGCCTGTGAACTATTTTTAAATTTTTGATAATTACTAGCAATAACAGGCTTGGTGAATCTCAAAAAACTCGATTTTATTAAAAAGTTGACGTTTCGCCAAGACATTCGTGGCTTTTTCAAAACTTTTGAAAAATTGAAATTTCTTTGACAATTATTGATTTTATAGAAGCAATTCAATTTGCACTTGGTAGAATCTATTTTCAATATGAAAATAACTTCTACCAACAAATTGATGGTGTAGCAATGGGAAGTCCTATTTCCAGTGTTATAGCTCAATTAGTTTTAGAATATTTAGAAGAAAATGTATTAAATAATTCGAATGAACGAATTATAACTTTCAAAAGGTATGTTGATGATTGCCTCATAATAAATAACATCAGAAGATTTTATTGATGATATTCTTAAAAAATTCAACGACTTTAAAAGAAAATTACAATTTACTCTAGAAAAAGAATCAAACAATACACTAAGTTTTCTTGATATTACTCTCATACACAAAAACAATGAAATTATCACAAAATAGGATAGAAAAGAACATTGAACTACAACAGTACACATCATTTGTCACAAAAGAAGAGTTTAGTTATCGGATAAATAGACAAAGCACTTGAACTTACTTCACCTACACACAGACATGAAATTTTACAAGATGTCCATGAATTACTCTGAAAAAACGATTACTGAAAACAACTTATACAGAAAATCACTAAAAATAGAATTCGTAAACTTTACAACACATTAGAAACGTCAGAAAAAGAAAATATTAACAAAAAATATATTCTTCATTTAAGTAATAAAATATTTTAAATTCACACGATATTAAAGTAGCCCACACTGCACAAAATCAAATAGAACAAATATATTCTAAATTAAAAAGCAAAAATCCCATGTTGTTTATAGTATACCCTGTAATAATTGTAATAAATTATATATAGGACAAACTTTTCAAAATTTAGAAGAAATATTAAAAGCACACAAATATACCAAAACACAAACCACAGCACTAATAAAACACAAAAACAATGAGAATCATAGTTTTAACTTTAGCACAAAAATTTTAGAAATAGAACAAGATCAAAAACGCAGAAATTTTAGAAATATTACATATTCAAAACAATTTGAATAAAGTCGTAGATGATAGAACAGATATAAAACATTTAAGTTCAATATACGCAGATTTAATTCTTCAATTTTTTTTTTCAAGAAACAACATAAATCAAAACAAAATAATTCAACAAACAAACTCTAACCATAACAAATCATCTTCTTCGAACAAATCTAAACATCAAGAATTTTCAATTTTTCTAAAAAGCAAGTATAGTTTAGAACATGTGATTTCCAAAATTACAAGTAATGTCTTTTTAAAGACAAATCCAACAATCAAATATTTTAAACCTATTTTGTACATTACGTGGGTGAAGGTTTCTGTGGTTCCCTTCCCATCTAATATCAACAGACCTGACTGTTGATATTAGACTAAATAGCACGTAATCAATAACTGAAGACGGCCACAGCCGTAATTGAGAAAATTTTGAAAAATATAGTACCCTATTCTTTAAATTTTCAAAATCACAATAATTTGAACCTATTTCGAACATTACGTGGGTAAAGGTTTCTGTGGTTTCCCTTACCATCTAATAATAACAGATTTGAATATTAATATTGGACAGAATAGCACGTAATAAATAACAGAGAACGGCCACAGCCGAAAAACGTCAACTTTTTAATAAAATCGAGTTTTTTGAGATTCACCAAGCCTGTTATTGCTAATAATTATCAAAAAGTTATACATATATATATATATATATATATATATATATATATATATATATATATATATATATATATATATATATATATATATATATATAAATATAATAATGTTCTTAACATTCATCAATGTGAAGTGTGAGTCATACAGTTTTAATTTAATCAATGTTTGTTTTGGTTATTGGTAATTGAATCCGAAATATAAATTTCTGAAGTTTGGTAATTACGTACGACTGATTCAAAATGAATTTATTATCATTTAACTATTCTTTAGGTATTTTTCGAAGAACAGTGTACATCATGTTTGCTTTAACCTTAATTGAAAACGCATAGAATCTATAGGCCGATAATGCTGTGAATTCCGCTTGAAGAAAATATAACAATTCGTTCACGGATTTCACGAATTTCCCCAGTTGCTTTTTTCAGATACTAAGTTGGACGTATCGCGTAGTTATATCCATATTTTATTGAAGTAATTTCCGGGATTTTGTGCTCCCGCATGTTCCAATTTCCTGGCATTTTTATTCGAAACGTGAGAATAGAAAATTTACGGCGGAACGCTTTTATCTGTTTCGACCATTCTGATTCTCTATGTGACAGAATACGATCATTATGGGCGCATCTTTTTCAATATCCGGGAAATTCGAGGAATGAATACCAAATGAAAAGAGGCTTTGCATGTAGTCGTTATACTACCATTTCGAGTGAACAGTTTCAAAAACATATTCATGTTCTACAATGTACACAAGAACGATGAAGTTGCGCATACGCAGATTCTATACTGTGTGAGCTGTTAGTTATGCCATTTTATTTGAAAATGCTTTTTAAATGTTAAATATTTTTCTCAGAAAAATATTGTGTGAAATCCGAAAAAAAAGTTGTTTTGATTGGAATAGTTCATTATCATTCTACGTACATAGTTTGGATGATTGAAATAAGTTATTATGAAAGCAGTTACAGAAAAATCTTGAGAATTGATTATTACTTCAGAAAAAAATCAAACAATGATCAATGCATATAGAGTAAACCATTCGTTCATTATTATATTTAAACTAATTCATTGAGATTAATCACCATGATGTAAATGCATGAAAACTGAAAAAATGTAATTTCATAGTAAAAATTTTATTAGAAAAACACATGTTGGATATTAGTAATTACTATAATTGAATCTGTAATAAAAATGAGTTACAATGTACGAAAATTTAGTGTCAATATTCTAAAAACAGGTGTTATTTAGTTTTCACAAGTGCTTTCCGGGCACTTCCGAAGACGCCTTGTAGAGGTTGAACCAGAGGTACAACGTTATAAAAATGAGTTACAATGTGAAAAAATTTTGTGTCAATCTTTTAAAAAACGTTGTTTTTATTCAGTGCTATCCAGGCAGTTCCGATGGCGCCGTTGTAGAGACTGAACGTGAGTTACAACATAATAAAAATGAGTAACAATGTAAGAAAATTTAGTAAGTACCAATCTTCTAAAAACAAGAGTTTTAATTCAGTTTTCACAAGTGCTTTCCGGACATTTCCAAAGTTGCCTTTGTAGTAGTTGAACGTGAGTTATAAAGTTATAAGAATGAGTTACCATGGAAGAAAATTCAGCGTCAATATTTTAGAAACTTGTGCTTTAATTCAGTTTTCACAAATGCTTTCACTTTCACTTCCGAAGACAACCTTGTAGAGGTTAAACGTGAGTTAAGACGTAATAAAAATGAGTTACAGTTTGAAAACTTTTTCTCAATCGTTCTCGTGAGAAAATTTAGTGTGAATCTATTAAACACAAGTGTTTTAATTTAGTTTTCATAAGTGCTTTCCGGACCCTTCCGAAGTTGCTCTTGTAGAGGTTAAACGTGAGTTAAGACGCAATAAAAATGAGTTACAATGTGAGAAAATTTAGTGTCAATGTTGTGAAAACGAGTGTTTTTATTTAGTTTTCACAAGTGCTTTCTGGACACTTCCGAAGTTGCCCTTGTAGAGGTTGAGAACGTGAGTTACAAAGTAATAAAAATGAGTTGCAATTTAAAAAAATTAGTGTTAATCTTAAAAAAAAGTGTTTTAATTTAGCTTTCCGGGGGACGTCCTTGTAGAGATTGAACCTGAGCTCCAACGTTATGAAAATGAGTTACAATTCAAAAACTTTCTTCTCAATCGTTCAAAACCTAGTATTTTAATTGAGTTTTCATAAGTGCTTCTACCTTTCTAGAGGTAGACATGCATTACAACTTAATAAGTAATAATTAAAATGTATGAATCTTCTCAAGACTCCGTAGGGGCGAAACATACATCACAATGTACTAAAAAAGTGGTTCAATGTATTCAAATTTAGTGTCAATTTTTTGAACACAAAGTGTTTTACAAGATCTTCTTCAGACATCCGAATAAGCTCTTGTAAAGGCGGAAACTGCGTAATAATGCGATAAAATTTAGTGTCAATCTTTTGAAAATAATTGATCTTATTTAGTTTTCAATTGAAATGGAATTTCATCTATTAATGGCTTCCAACAAATATCGATCTATTTTGTTTGCCTCTCGTTTGACGTAGAATCATCTCACAAAATACAAATAATATTTAATGAATAAATCGCGAGATAAGCCTTCATTAACTAAGTAAATAAATTTTTAACTAGTGTCATACACAAGTATCCCTTTACTCAAAGATTGTACAGATTGTGAAGATATGTTTCAATACGTCATGCCACCCCGTATGGGGTGGCATAAAGAATCATACTGATATCTATTTGTGATAATTTTAAGTTCTCATACTATTGTTGATAACGTTGAAATCAAAAACATTAAAATATTTTGTTGTATAATAACCTAATGTGTGTGTCAAGCTCTTAATATCCATTGTTATTAAAATTTAAACAAATTTAGCATAGTATTACACATATTTAATGTGGCAAAGTTTTTCTGATTTTTATGTGAATTTGGATATCTAGCCAACTACTGAAATGACTTACAGAAATCGTTAATGTTGAAATTCTGATAGAAAAGATATTATCAATTACTGAAGAAGATGTAGTTTGTATCAAGGTGTCACCGTATCACGAAATTTAATAAAAACATAATTATGTAATCCTAGAACCTGCCGCAGAGGAGAACTGCCTTTCGATTTAGAATAAATTAAATTTCAAGTAAACTATTTGCATTTTGCAAATGAAATGGGGTGAAGTTCAGTAAAATAATATATTTATCTGCAATAACGGTGAATAATAGCTATTTATGCCATCAGTTACGAAATGCCTAATTTTGTGTAACACTTCATTCGTTCCGCAAAAACTCACAAGTTACACAAAATTTCATTTCGTAACGTATTGCATACAAGATTTTTTCTAATTTTAAAGAAAGTAATAAAAAAATAAAATTTAATATAATTGATAAAAATTTGGAAAACATGAATTTAGTTTGTAGCTGTTACTTCATGTTAGTTGTCAGTTCGACATTTTGTAAAAAAAGTCTAGACGGAAGGTTTTTAGCGAGACTGATATATTGTTAGTTTTATTTTAAAAAAATGAGTGATTAAAGTTCTGAAAAGCTACCAAGCGATATTGAAGAGGCAGCAGGTAAAGCTCTATTATCAGTAATTCCCAAAAAGTCAAAGGCAGTTTATGATTTGGCATACGAATAATTTGTTACGTGGTGTGATGAGAAGAAAATTAAACATGTTAATGAGAAAGTTTTACTTGCATATTTTGAGGGTAAGAAAGATCTAAAAGTTTCCACATTATGGGCACTTTACTCAATGTTAAGGTCTGAACTAAATCTGAAAAGGAATATTGATATTAAAAAATATACAAATTTGGTAGCATATAGATATTAAAAGGCAAGCGGACGGGTACAGTGCTAAAAAGTCAAAAGTTTTTATTAAAGAAGATTTTGACAAATTTCTAGTGGAAGCTGATGACAAAGAATACTTAATGGCTAAGGTTGCAATGATAATTGGAATGGCAGGAGCATGCAGAAAAGCAGAATTAACATTTCTTCCAGTTGAAAATGTTATAGACGAAGGAAGCCGATTTCGTGTTGATTCAAAAACAAAAGTTATACGGCAGTTTGCAATTACCACTGGAGACATTGAAAATACGAATCTTGTTGAAATATTAAGAAAATATATTAAGTTGCGTCCCCAGGTTCTTAAACACAACAGATTTTTTGTAAAATATGCTTATGGAAAATGTACCAGAAATCCTGTGGGAATTAACACATTTAGCAGTCTGCCAAAAGTTATTGCACAATTTCTTGGTCTTTCGAATCCTGTTCTATATACTGGCCACTGCTTCAGAAGAAGCTCTGCCACTTTCCTAGCAGACAGTGGCGCTGATATTTTAAAATTAAAGAGGCATGGAGGTTGGAAATCTACCTCTGTTGCGGAGGGATATGTTGAAAATTCCATGAATAATAAAAAACTTATAGGGCAAGAAATATTTGGTGAAACATCTAATGCAATTTGCGCCGCTTCCCAAATAACAGCAAGTTCGAGCAATGAAAAAAATATGTCGTCGGGAATTAATTTGAATAATTGCAATAATTGTGTTATCAATATTTATAATAATTAATTAATTTATAATTTATGTTTTTAACTTTTATTATAACAGTTTAATAAATAGAATAATTCTTTTTGTCACCAATTTTGAAATACATTTTTCGTCACCAATTGCATAAAATTTTACTTTATGCAACTAGTTACAAAAAGTAAGACGTTTCATAATGTCAATCAGTTTTAAAAAGTGGCACTTTATATGTCAAAATTAAAAAAAAAAAAATATATTAGTTATTTGTGCAACCAGTTGGGAAAAGCATTATTTTTCGTAATGAGCGTATTTCTGCGCAACGAGCGGAGCGAGTTGCGCAAAAGAACGCGAGTTACGAAAAATAATGTTTCCCAACGTGTTTCACACAATATTTTTTCTAATTTTGAATAGGATGTGACTATTTGAATTTAAATTAAAAGTATCAAAACGTCCCTACAAGCGTACCTCGTCTAGTGAATTCGGAGATATTTATTTTTCACTTCGTTGCTATGGAAGTATCGTTAGTGTCATATTTCGTAATTTCGATAGTGTTTGTCTATGAATTTCATTGTCAAAAAAGGGAAAATAATAATCGCTTTTCTTTTCGTAAATAATTCCTTGAATTTGTTTTAAAGTAAAAGAATATATACTGCAATGTCCGATTCAGAGAACGACGTACCGAGCGAAATCGAGGAAGCGGCTCAATCTGCGCTATCTACAATTATTCCTAAGAAGTCGAGAGCAATTATGATTTGTCCTATGCGAAATTTTGTTTATTGGTTGTGAACAAAAAAAGGATTACTAATTTGAACGAAAAAGTTTGCTAGCGTATTTTCAAGAAAAAAAGGGAATGAAGAATTCAACCTTGTGGAGCTTATATTCGATGTTAAGAACCGAATTGTGCTTGAAGAGAAATATTGACATCAAGAAGTATACAAAATATACTGGCTTTTTTGAAACGACATTCTGAAGGTTACCAGCCTAAAAAAGTCATAGTTCTAGTAGTTTAGTCTTACAATGATTTTGTATTTTTCACTATTAATGGCGAAATTTTCTTTTAATTAACAGTAGCGAAATATTTTACTTTTCGTAACCAGTTGCGAAAAGTAAGACGTTTTAAAACGTCGATGAGTTTTGAATAGTGTCACTTTATATGTCAAAATTAGAAAAAATATATATATATATATATATATATATATATATATATATATATATATATATATATATATATAAAATTTTCCTTTGAATGTAATTTAGAAGTAGAAAATAAGAGAAAAAGTACTTTACCTGCTATGGGAGACTTTCTCTGTTGCCTTGGTAAGACCCAGTCCATTTGATTCATTCTAGATGATGAGTTTAACCTATATTTCAAGCTTATTAACCCAGTCTTTGAATTTGCGGTTAACTGGAACCAAGGAGTTAACCTTCCAGGAGAATTGACAGACAATAAAGTTCCCAAATTATTTTTTTGTTGCCTGAATACAAAAACTGTAGTAAATCCTCTTGAGTTGTTTAATACTGCTGTAACTTCAGTAGAATTGGGCAACGGTACATTTCCGTATGGCAATCGGAATTTGTAAGCAGGAAATTTTTGGATGGGTCCTTCGACTAGAGACACCCCTTGATCTTTGGCGGAAACATTCATGAGTTTCAGGATGTTCACTTCGTCTGTAATAAAAAATGAATATTTAAAATGAACACTGAATTCACTGATTGACAAAATATGTCAAATCCTCGAATTATATATATATATATATATATATATATATATATATATATATATATATATATATATATATATATATATATATACATATATAGATATATAGATATATATATATATATATATATATGTGGCGGCTCGTGATGTGTTTGTTTAAGGAGGCTACAAGAGGTGTTAAAAAATACACCATAGGCGAAAATTTTTAGGATTTCAAGGTCAACCGCCTTATAATTTAAAGCAAATCAAAGTAAAACAAGCACCCTAAAATATTAATTTCTTTGGGAAAAAAATTGTTTTCACTTTCGAGTGTCTACCTTGAGACCTACAACTCCTATTTACAATATTCACAAAAACTCTTCTGAGCCAATTAATCAATTCATCTATTCATCAAATTTTTTTTCTTTTACAAAATAGGTACCTACCTACCTACTTAACGAATTTGTTACCTATTCGAGCAATTAATCAATTGTTGCCCAGCAAGTATCAAAAGCAATAATTATGTTTTGTTTTCCAAGCTATTTCAATTTGATCAGCGACACGACATGTTCCTGGGATTTTTCGTGCTTATCCAAATAACGTGATAAAATTTTTGATTCGTCAAATCCTAAGCGGCCTCAAATAGAGACATTTTTCCTAGTAAAAAGTAAACACTACCAACAAAATAATTTATTTTTCACCTGTGATCCGGTTAGCAAAGGATGTCTCTCATAATTTCTGATATTAAAACCGCAATTCTGTTGTTTGTTACGCTGCACCAAATTGTTTAATTCCGGGGTAGGTTGCAATGTTTTTATTAAAACTTTATCGTCAAAACTTAGTGCACTAAAGTTATGGGATAATAAATATTCCACTAAGTCTCCATTGAAATTTTTAAAATTAACTTCAGTAACCGAACTCATTTTAAAAACAATACGTCAGCAAAATAAATTAAAAATCACCGCACCGGCATAAAATTCAAAACAAACTGATCAAGATTAATCAGGCTTCAGTCTTCACGTGCTTGCTACGTGTACTGCAATAGAATAAATAAGGTCGAATATCGTATGCTTTGAACCGAGCAGCTAGGTTCAATCGGTGTTGCCATTTACATGTGTTTTCCTTTTCTATTGCAATATAATATTTATTCGCAGTATTCGCACCGTTGTTTGCTTTTCTGTGGCATGGCATAATGAACGTTGAAATTATACCTTTTTAAGCCTCTGCAGCATTGCCACTGTAGATATGAAATCTTGAAATGAATGAAATGCAGTAAGCAGTAAATGTAAATACCTTCTATCGTAATTAATGAATTATATTATACAATGTAGGTTGAAAGGAAGGTAGGTGCATAAAATAATATGATTTTGATTAATATGAATATGCTGAATGCTGACTATTTAATATAGTATAGTAGTGATACACAAAATATTGAGGAGGCGGTTTAGCCTCCATAGCCGCCCCATATATATATATATATATATTTATATATATATATATATACATACATATATATATATATATATATATATATATATATATATATACATATATATATATATATATATAATATAATATACATATATATATATATAATATATATATATATATATATATATATATATATATATATATATATATATATATATATATATATATATATGTGTGTGTGCCCAAGGGGAAAACTTTTTCATTCTCAATTTTAGGGAAAAATGCTATTCTTGATAAAAAGTGTTGCTTACTCAAAAAAAACCCATAAACTGAAATAAAATTCAAAAGTTTTTCAAAACCTGCTTCTTTTCATTTTCAATTTCATATAAAACCCTATGAATTTTTTAACTAAGTTCGGAATGACTTTTGCGATATTCCTAGGTAACTGTCAACTTCGATAAATAATTTTCAAATTCTCATTCTTTTTCAACTATGCTAACTCTTCAATAAAGAGTATATCTTGTGAAGTGCTATGGTATTTTAGCTGTTTCGTACAAGTAAGCAAATTAATTTATTTAAAGAAAAGTACCCGAATGTACCAGTTACTAGGAAGGGATTAAAAAAATTAATAAAGAAATCAGATAATCCCTAGACTATAATTACGTTAATGCAATATATAGGAATGGGTCCGCAAGGTCTTTATTTTTAAGATACAGGTTGTTGAAAATTTTATTTCATTTTTGTTATTCATGAATAACTTTTGAAATTGGAATTTGGGGATTTTTTGCAGTTTATTGTTGTTCGAAACTAGCTGTTGATGTTTTTATGTTGATTAAAAAAAATTTTTAAATTCCTTTTTATGTGAAAATGATAGAGAAATCGATTTTCCATCCAGAAAATGTGATGCATAGATACATGCAAGAAAATTTTGAGACTCCCAAAAAGAGAAATAGGCATGGCGCCCCCTACAATTGAGCGCCAAAATAATATCAAATTTGAATTTCTCATTTAAAAAAATCCTCAAACACCCAGTTTTCGTCCAAATTTCGACATTATTTCAAATATTATTTACGAATAACAAAAATAAAATAATATCTCCAAAATGAAGGCCTTGAGGACCTGTGCTTGTATGAACTTTTCACCTTATAAATAGCTGTGGAATCGTCCTGTGAATTAATGAGTAAATAACACTCTGTATATATATATATATATATATATATATATATATATATATATATATATATATATATATATATATATATATATATATATATATATATATATATATATATATATTTATTTATATTCGATAAAACTGTCGAGGAAAACTGAATTTTCTCTTGTTTATCATGAAATATTCAAAATCCAATATTCAATTGAAAATACAAGTATATTCATTTATTCACCATATTTGAAAATGGAATGGTAAGTGAGAATTGTGTTTTTCTGTTTTTGTTTATCAAAACTACAACCTTCCTGTATCTTATAGTATGACAGCGAAAAAATTAACTACCACGAAGCTTAATAATTATTAATTTTCGAATATTTTTCAAGACATTTTTAGTGAATATGATTTGTCTATCAATATGTCCCATAATTCTGATATGCGCTTTGCTATATGTTTGTTAATATTGTACTTGATGATAAGAGATATAATAGAAATGTTCACATAATTGTCTAGAATTGATTACATGATGAAAATATGGCGAAGATTCAAATCGTCATATATAGAATAAAAATTTGTGAAACTCACAAATGCCTGAATGTGAGTATTTTTTTTCAGAGGAAGCTATAAATTATCATTTTTGTTGTCAGTTTTTTGTAGTAGAAACGACAAGAAGCGGTTAGTTCAACATGAATGGTTTTTCCACTTTGGTAATGAAGTAAGTAAAGACTTTGCCATTGAGTTTGTTGAAACTATTCATTTTATGATAATTATGATGAAACTGTGATATGAAAATTACATAAATCATAATTTTTCACGCGTCAACTGCTTTTTCAAATGCCAGATAGTTCACTCAGGTAAGGGGTTCTTTATACACAGTCTACGTCAATAAAATGATAATGGTTAATATGCTATTGATCAAGGTATGTAGGAAAATGGATAATGACCTATAAATTATACTAATGAAACGACGTCGATATCTCCGTAGAAACACCTATTTTGAATATGAAAATAATATAAAGATAGTAAATACTATGAAGACAAATGAAGAACACGAAGGAGTTATAAAATATCACGTGTAGAATATCTTTTTTAAATAGAGAGAACAGCTATTATTCGTGATCTTGTTTTAATGCACACTTCCTTATTGTTTTAACAAATTGTTTATTCACGAAATGAATGTAAACAATTGATTGTAAATACGCTGCTCATTGAAACCTAACAACAAGCGTGAGCAGCAAAGCTCTGTCACTGAAGTCGTATTTACTCCTCTATTTTTCTTTACTAAATATAAAATTCTAACTCCCTGAGTTTATTTGAAGGAGTTATTAAGATACTATAAATACAAAAAACCATAAAATCTTCACTCATTATGGCGGCCGATAAGAAAAATAATTGAAACTTCCAAAATGCACATTTCTAACACCCACTCAATTCACACACGAAATTTAAACTATAACAGTCTAACACAATATGCAGAAACTCTGGTGCACAAAACCTCAAAAGTCACGAAAAAATAAAAAATCTTCAGTTAAAAACGGAGGCGTTATATTATATATATTATATATAAATATATATATATATATATATATATATATATATATATATATATATATATATATATATATATATATATATATATATATATATATATATATATATATATATATATATATATATATATATATATATATATATATATATATATATACCGTAGAACGGGTCTAAATTGGAAATGCGGGGATATTTTAGAATTCATAACCTGTAACTTCATCTGGCAATCCTGTTTAGGTAAAACACAATTCCTCGTAAATTACACTGTAATAGTATAGTACATAACCTTACTCATTCAGACTTTTGATGATTTCAGTATTCGTAAGCGTGGTAATGGTCTGTAAGACATTGAAAGTGAGGCGGAAAATCAACCAATATTTGAGCCTGTCAAACTTTCAGTGCTAGTGCGTCGTCGGTGAGAGTTATAGCAGTGAAGTTTTATATAAAAAATGGTGTTGATGTATCATTGTGCAAAAAAGTTATAAACATTATGCTACCCCAATATTTTTTATGGTCCTTTTTGAAGATCGGGGCTATTCTGGATGGCGTTTTTATAATCATTCCAAAATATCCCCGGTCTTCAAAAATCACCCCATTCTTTAAATTATCAATGCTATATACCTTTTATTATTCTTGATTTAAAAATGTATGTTTTCCAATTTAACCCCATATACGAGGTAACTATAATTTATGCGTTATTCTTAATGATTCTAAAATATCCCCGACCCACGAGGCTATTTTAGACGGGCCTAAAACAATTTTTTTTCAGCACCCTGTAAGAATGGGGACCTATTTATCATAGAATAATATTTGGTCGTATATAAACCTATCCAAAAAGCATATCAAAATAGATTATTTTTAATTACTCTTTCTGCAATATTAAAAATAATGAAAAAAAAGTCTACAATAGCCCCGTTCTACGGTATATATATATATATATATATATATATATATATATATATATATATATATATATATATATATATATATATATATATATATATATATATATATATATATATATATATATATATATATATATATATATATATATATATGAATAGGGGTAGAGGTTTCAAGTTTCATTTCAGTCATGTCAAATTTCCAAATTCAAACAAAATCGTATATTTTGACAGTGTCAAATCACAAGTAAAAATAAATACTATAGTTTCAATTCATGAATTTTTAGATAAAAGTAAATGAAATATCTGAACAGAACAACAATATATACAATGACTTATACGAATTTGATTTCTCAATGAAAACCAAACGGTGCAGAAAACTGTATTCCGCCATAGACATCTGGTCTACTAGCTCCGTATGGACCTCCATAGTGCCTGTTGTATGAAGTCACTGCATCAAGTCTTGCTTGTCCTCCCTTCCAAAGGTTGTATTTTCCTTGTACGCCAACATCAGTTCCATATCCTGGTGTTTTTTGAGCAGCTATATTTATTCCACTACCTGTCGCAAAGAGTTATATTATTTTATAATCTGTATTTATGAACATGTTAAAAATTGAAAGTTGTAACGTAAGTTCCAGTATATATTGTATATTGGTATATTGAACGTATTTTTGACAATAACACTATTACGTGTAGTTACTGAAAAAACATAGAGAAAGTAGGGGTAATAGTTCTGAAATTATGTTCAAACGAACATATTTAGGTACATAGTAATACTATTAGGATCATTGAATAAAAATAATGGCAGGTTCCTTCAAAATGAGTGGATGGCCATATTTTCAAAAATATTTACTCAAATAATTTTTTTCTGTTTCACCCATGTACCTACAGGTAAACATATATATTTAAATTGTAGAGGCACACGTTATTACAATAGCATGTTATTGATAATAAAAGATAAATGAGTGGTTTACATATAATATAATAAATAAAATAATATATATATATATATATATATATATATATATATATATATATATATATATATATATATATATATATATATATATATATATATATATATATATATATATATATTATTGTAAATAAAACTTCACACTTTTTGATTTTTACTATATACTATATTTTGTTAACATGACAATTGTTTCGCCAATACACAGTGACTTCTTCAGATGTATAAAACATACATAAGTATGTTTTATACATCTGAAGAAGCCACTGTGTATTGGCGAAACAATTTATTGTCATGTTAACAAAATATAGTGAAAAACAAAAACTGTGAAGTTTTGTTTACAATATTATAATGGATTTTCATCAAGTATTGGCCCAATCAATTAGTTATATATATAAATATATATATATATATATATATATATATATATATATATATATATATACAGGGTTATTCACGTTATTCGACACGAAGAGTTATGGCTAAAGTATTTGATTTTATAGAAGTGAAGAGATATCGATTGAAATGTATTAAGGTATTCAATAGACAATTCAATTTTACATCTGTTGGTGACATAAAATACGGGGTGTCCCATTTAAGTTAAACAAGTTAGTGCCGTTTAAAGATTGCAATTATTTTACCTTTATTTTTACACACCAAGTCTAAGTTAGTCAATATTTTTCAAGTGCGACATGAAGTTTGATCCAGTTAGTAAGCCTTATCATTAATTTGGTTAAAAACAAGAAAACACCAGTTGAGATTTTAAGCGTTAAAACTGATTTTCACAAAATCCGAGATATTTCGAAAACCATAAGGTTAAGGTTAAACCTTAATGAAACTGGCATTTGTTTTCACCGTAAAATACAAAAATGAAACTTTGATACTTTTCGTGTTTTTGGCACACCCTGTAAAACATGAAAATATTTTTAAAATGTAGTTCTGATAGGTCCCTATCCATCCTAAAGATAAAACTTTTATAAAATCAACTCTTCGTTTCGAATAACGTGAATAACCCTGTATATATATATATATATATATATATATATATATATATATATATATATATATATATATATATATATATATATATATATATATATATATATATATATATATATATATATATATATATATTCATATATTTGAATTGAAAAAAATTTAATAAACCTGTGTTGTATTGTTATATATTAGTTTTTCCGTCACTAATTTCTTAACGAAACGTTAACTGTTTTATAAAGTCGATTTTTTGACTCAAATTTCGTGTTTTCACTGGAAAAAAAAAGGAATATATATATATATATATAAAAATATATATATATATATATATATATTTATATATATATATACCTATTTAAAAATACATATATATATATATATATATATATATATATATATATATATATATATATATATATATATATATATATATATATATGTATTTTTGAATAGGTATATATGTATATGAATATATATATATATATATTTTTTTTTTATTTAATTTTTTTTATTTTTGGATTTTCTTTGACCTAATATATATTTTTTTGTAATATGTTCTTGGTGTAAGGTCACATTAAATGATGCATTTCATTTAAAATGACAACTAAATAGCATCATTTAATGTGACCTAACACCAAGAACATATTACGAAAATTGGGAATTTCTATAGATGACCAGTAGTTTTAAAGTTAATTTCACGAAGGAAAATGCAGAGAAATTCCCAACATCTGAATTAAATAATAATAGTGATTATGTGAACAAAAAACAACACATAGCCTTTCACCACTACTGAGATTATTTGAGAACCATATACTGAAAGTATATTCGACGTAATCATGAAAATTAAAAAGAACTAAGTCGAAACAAATTTACAAACATTGTGCATAAGATGGCTCACCTGTGCGTTCGTGTGTGTAGCCCACGTTTGCACCAAAGGAAGTTGGCGAATTAGGATTGAACGTTTTTGCGACTGATCCTCCTGCATTTATAGTATGGAATCCTTTTTGTAAGACCGTTCCTTGTTGCCCAAGTTCAACTCTAGTGCCCATAGGTCCTTTAGATATATCATAACTAAAGTCTGTATCTCTAGAAAAATTGATACAATTTTATTAAATAAACTGAATTTCAATTAACATAATCGTATTCGAATCAACATTAAACATATTCTTTTTATCTTATTAGTGTTCCAAAAAAAATATTCTTTTGAAACATTTCTGTTAAAATCATAAAGAAATTTCAGATCAAAGATGCTATGTTAACAATATATTAAGTACTAATATGAGATTAATTGGATTAGTACTGAAATATGAGATTGAAAAAGTTTAATATAAAATATAAATATTCATTTACCTTCTCTCTCTTGGGAGTGGCACCATCAAATAGTGCTCACCATTTTCATCTTCAGCCAAATTTAATGGTGAGGAATTAGAAAGAGCACAAAGAAATGCGAATGATAGAATTAGTTTTAACATTGGTACGTTAGTAGAATTTTAACTGTGTTTGAAGTCGGAGAAAACTATTGAATGATTAACATTTTCAAAGATTGACTTTTTATACCCATCAAATGAATGGAGTCCCCGGCACATTTTACAGTGTTATAGTTTTGAAGCTGTTTCAAACATTTTTATTAATCTGCAAAATTCCATGAATTCGTACTCATACCGAAAGTGTTATTCCCCTAGAATAAGTCCCCGTAGTGTTAATAACGTAAGAACATTAATCGCTCCTAAGTTGGAACGTTATCAGTGAATTTGTTGAGCACAATAAAATATTCAGGGTCAAAGATATTTCAAACATGCTGAAAAATTATAATCTAGTGGCAGAGCTCAGTCACTAAAGTCGTATTCTACTCAAATTTTCTTCTTTTTTTATATATATATATATATTTTTGACCGACCAGTAAATTTGTAAGAGCTTAAATTATCCATAAAACTTAAATACCTGCAGAAAAGACTACTCTACAGAGATAAGGCGGTGGTTAAAGAAAAAAAACACCACTCTATAATCAACTTAGTTCATGAAATTGTATATACAATTATATATATATATACATATATATATATATATATATATATATATATATATATATATATATATATATATATATATATATATGCAGGGCCGGATGTAGGCATGGGCCACATGGGCCCGGGCCCAGGGCGGCAAATGTTTAGGGGCGGCAAATTGTGAAGGCCAGTTAAATTCTGCTAAAAAATCAAGAGCGTTTTATGCAGAATTTTTGTTTTCACTCAGATTAATACACTAATCACTCAACGGACATTGAAGCTCTTTTTTTGTTGTTGTTGAATGTCATCATTTGAAAGGTCTGTGCAAAGAAAAGACATCCAGTACAGAAGAAATTTCGCTGTCACAATTGAACAGATATATTTTGTCAAAAGATCTCCAGGACTTATATCTAATTGTAAGTAGGGTAGCTCTAAAGATGTACTTGTGTACACCAGCCAGAAACTGTGCAGCAGAACGTTCATTTTCTACTCTTTCCGAGTACATTATTATTAAAGATCAACTATTGGCCATAAAAGATTAGTTAACTCAGCTGTTTTAGCATAGAAAAAGACTTGAGAAAAAGACTTGACGAGTACGCTTGACTGATGTAATTGGTACATTTGCTAATATTAAAGCTATAGGTCAGTCAGTTCAGATAATCAATTGACAATAATTCCAAAAGTTTTCAAACTTTATTGTAGGACCGGGAAAGAGATAAAAACAAACTATGAAATTTTGCAACCTTTTCCGAAGTCCGGAATATTGTTAAAATTGCAATAACATTGAATTTTTCCTTATGCTTGTGAAAAAAATGCCAAAAGTTCTGTAAACTTGGAGTAATATTAAATATATTATTTCATATCACTTATCAAATTTGCAACCAATTTAAGGGTACGGAATATTTTTTTATTCAAAATTAACGTTTTTCTTTGATGAACTGACCAAAAAAAATTCCAAAAGTTTTGCTAACTTGGAAGATACTTCGGAAAAATATACCGAATAGTTGTATAAATTTGCAACCTTTTACGTTGACCGGAACATGTTTATTTATAATTTTTATAATTCGTGGTCATTTTTCGGGCAAGATGGTCTCGAAATAATTACAAAAGTTTTGAAACTTGGTTGCAAATTCAGAAAATATCTATTCTGATGCATTTACAAATTTGCAAAAATATGGTTTTTATATTTTTGCAGATTGCATAATGTTCCGGGCCGCGTACAAGGTTGCCAATGCATCAGAATAGATATTTTCTGAATTTGCAACCAAGTTTCAATACTTTTGTAATTATATCGAGACCATCTTGCCCGAAAAAATGACCACGAATTATAAAAATTATAAATAAACATGTTCCGGTCAACGTAAAAGGTTGCAAATTTATACAACTGTTCGGTATATTTTTCCGAAGTATCTGGCAAGTGTGCAAAACTCTGCAAAATTTTTTTCACAAGCATAAGGCAAAATTCATTATTATTGCAATGTTAACAATGTTCCATACTTCGGAAAAGGTTGCAAAGGAGATTTGTTCCTTTCTCTATGTAGCATTCACTTGACCAAAGTTCAAAAACTTTTGGAATTATCGTTAAATTTTCGATTTTCAATGTCTAAACTGGCTTACTAGGCGTAAAAATCTGAAAACTTGAGTTTAAACTTTTCGAAAAGTTTCACTGTGAATTGAATGTTTTAGCTCTCAATAAACAGTTTTATCATTGAATCGTTTTTGATTTCTTAATTCCTGATGATACAATCCACGTTGAAAAGAAACGAAATTGATTTTTTTGAAATCTCGTCGGCAATAAGTGACGGAACATGTAACTTTTTCTCTAATCCATATTTTTCCGTTAATTATGATAACAGTAATTGTACTATGTTTAGTTCAACAGTTAAAACGATATATTGAGGTGTAAACGGAAATCATAGATTGTAAATATTCCACATAACAAATTAGTAATTAGCATTATTCCTGAATCATAGTAAGTGAGGTTATATAAAGCTATGACATTATTAAGATGTTATTCAAATTCATTTTTAAAATATTGATGTTTAAATAGTTTTATTTTAGGTCTGGCAAATTGTCGCGTTTGGGAGGCGGGGGCGGCGAAATGCTTTGGGCCCATGGGCGGCAATGCATAAGCGTAGATGATTTCTTGTGAGTTCTGAAAAATCTATTTTTCAGTACAAAAAAGTATGGAATAAATATAGATATTCTGGAAAATTCTTCCACATTTTCATTTAGTTGATTTGAAATGTAAGGCTGTGAATTTCTACAAGTAATAGGTCCATATTATGATTACTTAAAGTGACGGCTGCTCTGCTAAAGATTTATTTCGTATATAAAAAATTACCGAAGTCGAAAATATTATTGATGGTATTACAATTCCAAAGGTTTGCAGACACTACCTCCTAGTATACCAATGCAACTGTCATGCAATTTGCTTTTTTCTGATTCTTATTCTTTCTATTGATTTGCATAATAGATGAGTGAATGTCTTGTATCAAGGTTAGGTTTAACTTTAAAAAGACTGGTTGATATTACTTTTTGTCCCATTTTGGTTTATATTCGTTTCCTCTTTTTGTCTCAGGCGCTGTAGTATTATTTCTTTTCTATTAAGCTTAACTTTAACTATTTTCTGTAATTGGGTATTATACCTATTGGAAATAAAGAACTTGTTATTATGCTTAGTTATAAATAAATATATATATATATATATATATATATATATATATATATATATATATATATATATAAATAATTATTTATTCGAATTGTTGTTGCCTGTGAACTATTTCTAATCTCTTGATAATTATTAGCAATAACAGGTTTGTTGTATCTTAAAAAACTCGATTTTATTAAAAAGTTGACGTTTCGCCACGACATTCGTGGCTTTATCAAAACTTTTGAAAAAATTGAAATTTCTTTGACATTTATCGATTTGAAAAATTTGAATAGAAACAGACTACTGTTTCACTAAAATTTTTCGGCTGTGGCCGTTCTTTGTTATTTATTACGTGCTATTCAGTCCAATATTAACATTCAAATTTGTTATTATTAGATGGTAAGGGAAACCACAGAAACATTTACCCACGTAATGTTCGAAATTGGTTCAAATTATTTTGATTTTGAAGAGTCAAATAATAATAATAATAGGGTACTATTTATCTTTTTTTCAAAAATTTCTCATTGCGGCTGTGGCCGCCTTCAGTTATTAATTACGTGCTATTTAGTCCAATATCAACAGACAGGTCCGTTGATATTAGATGGGAAGGGAACCACAGAAACCTTCACCCACGTAATGTACAAAATAGGTTTAAAATATTTGATTGTTGTCTTTAAAAAGACATTACTAGTGATTTTGGAGATCACATGTTCTAAACTATACTTTCTTTCTAGAAAAATTGAAAATTCTAGATGTTTAGATTTTGTCTAAGAAGATGAGTTGTTGTGGTTAGAGTTTGTTTGTTGAATTATATTGTTTTGATTTATATTGTTTCTTAGAAAAATTAAAGAATTAAATCTGCGTATATTGAACTCAAATGTTTGATATCTGTTCTATCATTTACGCCATTTAAATTTTTTTGAATATGTAACATTTCTAAAATTTCTCTGCGTTTTTGATCTTTTTCTATTTCTAAAATTTTTGTGCTATTAAAGTTGAAAGTATGGTTCTCATTGTTTTTATGTTTTATTAGTGCTGTGGTTTGTGTTCTGGTATATTTGTGTGCTTTTAATCTTTCTTCTGAATTTTGAAAAGTTTGTCCTATATATGATTTATTACAATTACTTATTACAGGGTATACTATAAACAACATGAGATTTTTGCAGAAGGGGTGTTTTACTTTTTAATTTAGAATATATTTGTTTAATTTGATTTTGTGCGGTGTGGGCTACTTTAATATCGTGTGAATTTAAAATTTGTGAAATTTTATTACTTAAATGAGGAATATATGGAAGAGGAATATATTTTTTGTTAATATTTTCTTGTTTCTAATGTGTTGTACAGTTTATGAATTCTATTTTTAGTGATTTTCTGTATAAGTTTTATTGGGTAATCGTTTTTTATGAGTAATTTATGGACATCTTGTAATGTTTCATGTCTGTATGTAGGTGAAGTAAGTTTAAGTGCTTTGTCTATATATCCGATTATTAAACTCTTTTTCAATTTTTTCAAAAGTTTTGATAAAGCTACGAATGTCGTGGCGAAACGTCAACTTTTTAATAAAATCGAGTTTTTTAAGATTCAACAAGCCTGTTATTGCTAATAATTATCAAGAGGTTATATATATATATATATATATATATATATATATATATATATATATATATATATATATATATATATATGTATATATATATATATAAATATATATATCAATATATATATATGTATATATATATAAATATACACAGAAAAAAATAATGAGCCTGATATCAATCACTGCCAATGATTAACCGCATATTCATTATCATAACGTATTTTTCATTAGGACAATGTCCAAAATTTATTGATAATAATGAATTTCTGTGATTGATCAATCAACGATTTGGTTGTTATAATGAAATCTATGTCATTGTGATAATGTAATTGAATCATTAATCTAATGAAAAAAGTCATCTTTATAATGTTTTTTACATCAGAACAATGTAAAAAATACATCAAGTTAATGACTACATAGTGATCAATACTATGTACCTTTAATCATCACGACACATTGTCATAATCCCTCTTTTGATAGGCATAACATTAATGATTGAAAACATTAACCTATGTATAGTTCATCATAGCAATGCACTGCGTTCATCACCTAATGTTTTGAGTCATTCGGTCAATGTCCGAGAGCATTGGGACAATGCATAAAGATCATGGATTGATGAATTTCTTGCTGCATCCCCACCGTCTCAACGTAAATATGCCAAATGTCCGCCTAATTCGCTATACGACTATACGGGTATCTATCTAACGCTAACAGCCAAACGGTGAAGTATTATTTGTGTATAAGTAAATTTTTGTGGAAGCAGTTTCTTTAGAAGGTGGTAAGTACAGTAACTGTATTATTTTAATCTTGTTAAGTTTTTTTATAACATTTGAATAAAAGTTACGAACATATTTTTTTGCCAGAATACAATCTCAAAAAAATAAGTAGTTACACTGAACACTGTTGAAAAGAGACGAAAGAATGAAAACATGGTGTGTTTCGAGCACTTGTAGCAAAAATATATAAATGTATTGCATTTTGAACAATTCTTACATTATTTCGCGAAACTACTATTGAATTTTGCTATAAAAAATAGATATGCTCAATAATGGAACTTGCTCTCATACATTGTTTTGCTGAATACCCCTTTAAATTCAGTAAATTACTGAAAAGAAAATTGTATTTACAAAAAATCTACTATTCACTAAAATTTGACGGTCTACACTATTTCAACATCAAATCTTGAAAAATAATCACTTATTGCAGGTTGTGACCATACTTGTGAGTGTGATCTGGATCTGAAGTAGAAACCGAAAATATTCCATGCACCTTCATATTTATTCAGTAATTTACTTTTCCCCAATACAAATCATGGTCAGACTACTATCTGTATAACAACCCAGAGCGCCATCGACCAAAGATTATTGGAAACCAACAATTCACCGCTGAGATCGAAAATGCAGAAACCCGTCGCTAGAATACAAACTTCCTGACATGAGATATCTACTTTTGCAACTGTGGCGTAGGTATGTTTTTTTAAAAAATTATTGAAGAATTTTCCTTGTTCATTTTATGTAATATATTAAATTGTCGATGGTATATTTTTCATGATTTTTAATTTATTCTTGTATAATTTTATGTAATACCTCTAATATTCAATATAATATAGCTATAGTTGCAACTAACTATTATAACATTAACTTTCTAGATTGATATGGACTCAACCATGAAGAAACGAAAATGATAATTGTTTTCTCAAAAACTGTGAAAAAGAAGTGCGAAATCATTGCATTTCTGTTCAATGGCAAATGTCGAAGACAAGGCGATTGAGTTTTTACTAGGCCCATTGGAAATCGAAAATATGAGGAAAGTAGGTATCTGCTTGTGTAGATTGTGTTTTTGAGTGAATGGTGTTCACCCCGTGATGCTAATGTTAGTAGTTCAAAAAAGAGCTTGATATTATCATTCTATGTCAGATGGTTGTTCTAGTCCAGGGTTGAAAGAAAACAATTTTTTCATTCGTTATGAAATCAAATGACAGCTTCAGAGTAATTTGATACATATTTCTTGAACATCATATTTAAAGTTCATAAGATACTCATTTCATTAAAAAGTAGAGTCCCAATATCTGGAATTCACCTTTTCCATTCTCGACCATAAAATTTTTTTTATTTCTAGATGACCGAGATGAGGCAACCACCAACAAAGTTGTGAAGAAAAATATCACTGGAAAAAATGAATAACACAAAATTTTCACTTACAGCACTCATTTTTATATCTTGCAAAAACACCACAAGAAATTGAAGAATGGATATACTTTTTTAATTCTAAGAAAACTTCAATTCAATCTTTCACAATTGACGAAGATATAACAAAAAGTATACATACTTCGATGGAATTAGATATAAGTTTTTTCTATGTTATAAGAGCTGTTGATAGTTGTTTAAAAATTATTTATATGTTTTCCGATTTGAGTTTTCTTCCAGAAAGTATTATGTGTCGGTCGTTTATTGAATACTTTTTTTTTTAACGTCAAGGAATTGTATACAGTAAAACACATATCTTATGTCAATATATTTGAAAAATAAATTGTATTATTCCAATTCAATGAATCTTTTGTGTCTGCTTGTAGTTATCTTTGCAACGTACTCGTTTCGACAGTGCCATCATAATTGCTTGGAGCATTAGCAATAATATATAGACATTTTTTCCCTATTGGCAATTATAAACCTGTCACTATATATATACATATATATATATATATATATATATATATATATATATATATATAATATATATATTATATATATATATATATATATTATATATATATATATATATACATATATATATATATATATATATTATATATATATATATAGATATATATATATTTATTTTATATATATATATATATATATATATATATATATATATATATATATATATATATAAATATATATATATATATTATATATATATATATATATATATATATATATATATATATATATATATATATATTATATATATATGAATATATATATATATATATATATATATATATATATATATAATATATATTATATATAACAATTATATATATATATATATATATATATATATATTTATATATATAAGTCTAGTCTATTTTATTTTATGAAAACAAAAAGGTGCAACCTGTAGGCTCAGATTGATGTATTTTTTACATTATATTAACGTCTTCGAACATTGAACGATGTTCGAAAGTCATTGCGCGCATGGCTTAGAATCAATGTATCGCTGATTGAGTCAATGTCCTGGATTCCTTAATTCAATGACTGCAGGTGATCGGTTGATGTACAGAAAACATTAATATCATGCTGGATGTTTGATTGACTGATACATCAATGGTCATTAGTAGATGTACTTTGTTTTTGAAATCCAGGTGATGAAATCAATGCCTCTCGGGGATTGATATAATCACTTGAACATCAAGCAATCAATAATAATACATTGAATCAATGAACTTGAGCATCGGTTGAAAATTGATGTCCGAATACATTATCTCAATGGTTTTTATTCATTATATTCACGTACGTTTTTTCGTTCTGTGTATATATATATATATATATATATATATATATATATATATAAATATATATATATATATATATATTTGTATGTGTAAGTAATCGTTTTATGGGAAGTACCGTTACCCGTCGATAACCTTTCGAAAGCATACTTGCTAAACTGAAATGAGTAATACGTTATTCCCATCTATAACAATTGGACCAATTAATTCAGGAAGGGGAATCTTGTATTGTGGCATATATAAAGAGTGGACTTCAGGGTTCTTAGTCATTCTTTGAACAAAGATTATTTATTATTGCAATTAAGTACCTACCAGTAAACATTCAGAAATATTTAAAATGATCTTATTTATTACAATGTTTTGTGCTTTTTGCAGTGCTCTACCTATCAGTCTTGCAACAGGCGGAAATAGTGAACAATACCTACTACTACCATTATCTAAAGAAATGAGGTGAGTATGTACATATAGTTTTATGACTGAAAATATGAATTTAAGTAGAAAAACTTCAAATTTATATATTATTACATAGCAATGACACCCTCAAATATTTCATAACAGTATATTTTCATGCAGACAAAGGCTTTACGACATATCTAGAGGACCATCTGGCACTACTGTGAAACTTGGACATCAAGGAACTATTTTTAATGATGGTCTTAATAAAGTTACAGGAGGAGGATCTGTTTCGAAAACATTCAATCCGAATTCGCCACCTACATATGGTGGAAATTTGGGATACTCGCATCAAAGTACAGGTGGGTCAACGGATAATTCATTTATTTCATACAATTTGATTAAAAGGCCTTAAGCATTTACAATGAAACTATTCAGAAGTTATTCTTCAAATATCTGTTGAGTTTTCTTGAAAAGCAGCCTTCTATTGTAATTTTTTTAAAGGTAGTGGAATAAACCTTGGAGTTCAAAAAACACCTGGATTTGGTACTGATGTCGGTGTACAAGGAAAATACAATATTTGGAGAGGAGGTAAAGCCACTCTTGATGCTGTCGGTTCTTACAATAGACACTATGGTGGTCCATCTGGAACAAGCCACCCTGATATGTATGGAGGTGTGCAACTATCAGTTCCACTTGGTCATTGAGAATATGTCATTTAACTGATAATGCAGTATTTTTTTACTATATATGTATATTGACTAAATATAAGTTTTGAAAATATTAAGTTTTTTAATTGGTATTAAAAAAACTTTCCAAGAATCCCATAAAACCTGTTTTTTTCAAGTGTACAAGAACTGTTCATTTTCGCATTTAACGTGAGTGTTTTGTAAACTAAATTACACAAACAGCTACAACGTTTTAGGACTGGACCGAGTTTTAAAATATATGAATCATATTCGTTTCTATACCTTCAAGTTAAAAATTTCAAAAAGATTCGCAAAAAGTAGACCCAAAGCCGAATAAGCTTCAAAACAACATAACTTCGAAAATAATTTTGTGGAGAGAATCATTTGATCCCATAACATAAGTAAAATCTTATTGCTGCAACAACGAAGTAAGAGTTCAAAATACTTACCATGTAACCTGATATACATTTGGCAACGACAGATTAGAATCCTTTTGATGCATCTGCAGCACCTTTCATTATTGGTAATAAAATTGATCTCCTGCCCTAATTTCGTACGCAAATCTAATTCGCTTTGACTTTTAATGATAACAATAAGTTTTTTGAAATATATCCATTAAAAGAAGTCTATGGGGTTGTGTATTATGGGAGCACGGCGGTCATTGGATGGTTACAATGCAACCTATCGATTATTGTAACGATGGTCCAAGATCTCACGTACACAGGACTTACTTATTTCCTCAAAAATAATATGTATAGGATGAAGTAGTGTTCGTTTGTACTTACAGTCTATACATACCTGCTATGCTATGCAATTTGCGTAATGGCTGAAGCCTTTGGCAGACGCTTCAGATCTCCCAAAAAAATAATTTTACTAATATTCCCAGTCTTCATTTTTATATATGATAGCAGGGTACTATTTCAAAACCTTCTGTAAGCAGCTAGACCTATCGTAAGGGCCAGGGCCGGATTAACCATTAGGCAGAGTATGCAACTGCCTAGGGGCCCCGCATCGACTAGGGGCCCTTGCAAGCAACAAGAAAAAAAAACTTCATCGAATGAAAATTTTATTTGGAAATTTGTTTGAAATTCCTCAACAATATTGTTGCTTTCTTTCGACCATGTTGTCAATTGATGAAATACTTCATACATACAGAATCTTCTAGTATCGGGTAGTAGAAGTAATAAACTGTCTTCGTTCAACAATGTCTCAGAACCGTTTCAATTCATTGTCGATAATGGCCATTGAAAATGATGTAATAGAAAGGGTCAACTTCCAAAATGTTTTAAACGATTTTTTTTCAAAACAGTTAGAAAAGTTAATATTTAAACTTACTGTATTGTACAAAACCAATAAATATCTTGGAAGTTGACTTTTTCCAATTTGTACTTCAAAAAACTGTTTTCTTTCGGTTGTATGTTATTGCGTTTAACAAGATTAAATTTAAAATAACCGCGTTCCGTTTCACTTCTCTCTTTGATGATATGATAGGTTATTATCATACTGAGAACTTGAAAATTGCTAGGAAAAGACTACGATTCACCTATAGGGCCACTTTGAAAAAATCTAAAAATGATTACTATGACAATATTATTGCTGGATCCAATAACATAAATAAAACTACTTGGGAATTGATAAATCGTAAGAGAGGCATCACTAAAAGAAAAAACCCTGTAAATATAAGGGCTGATAAATTTAATGATTATTTCAGGGAAATACCAGACTTGTTATTGAGTCGCATACCGAATTTAAACGGTGGTAATACGACAGAATTTTCCAGAAGAGTTCCATCTGAAGTTAAGTTTTCATTTGTAGAGGTGACTTATAATGAAGTACGTGATATAATTAGATCTTTAAAAAATTCTAAATCTAGAGATTACTATGGATTATCCACGGGAATATTCAAAAGAAATATTAACACATTGTTGTACCCCATAACGGACCTCCTGAATAGGTGCATCTCTGAGGGTGTATTCCCCCACTGCCTAAAAATATCAAAAACAATTCCCGTCTTCAAGAAAGGAGATAGAAACGACGTGGAAAATTACCGTCCAATATCGTTGGTTCCCATATTGTCCAAGATATATGAAAAGGTGCTTTGTAGCCAAGTCATTAAATATTTTGAGCATAATAAATTATTTTCAGAAAATCCATTTGGTTTTAGGAGGGGCAGAGGTACGTCTGACGCTATTTTGAGGTTTGTGAATGCTGCTCTTCGGTGTTTTGAGGAAGGAATGTTCGCGATGGCAGTTTTTCTGGATCTGAGTAAGGCCTTCGACTGTGTCTCCCATGAAATACTTCTGAAAAAATTAAAAGGCTATGGATTTGATTTAAAAAGTGTCGGACTAATGAAGAGTTTTTTATGCAATAGAAGGCAGGTGGTGTTCTCCAGTGGTATGTATTCGGATGAGGTTTATATCAGAAGAGGTGTACCTCAAGGGTCTACCATTGGACCTGTATTATTTTTAATTTTTGTTAATGATCTTCCTGAGTACTTGGCGGCGAGAAACGTTGAGGTAATAACCACTCTTTTTGCTGATGATACAGCTTTTCAACTCAGAAGCTCCGATATTAACATCTTAAAGGGGATCGCAAATGACATGCAGGCGATGGCCAAAAATTGGTTCTCCAGTAATGAGTTGAGTATGAATGAGAATAAGACACATAGGTTGGTCATGTCACTAAAGAGATTTGATTCCTCGGAAATGGATGTGGATGTAAAGTTTTTTGGTGTGTATCTCGACTCCAAACTGAAGTGGGATTCTCATGTGAGCCATCTGTGCTCTAAAATCAGCAAAAATGTTTTTGTTTTGAGGTCTCTATTAAATTCACTATCGGCTAGAGTACTTAAATCTGTTTACCATGCTTTAATAGAGTCTAACCTAAGATACTGTATCATTTCCTGGGGACATAGTGCACATATGGGAGCCGCCTTCAGATTCCAGCGTAAAGCGGTGAGAATACTGGGTGGATTAAAGTACCGTGATTGTTGTAGGAACACTTCAGAGAGTTTGGTATTCTCACCCTGCCATCGCTTTTCATTTTGGAGTGTCTTCTCTATGTGCATGGTAATCCTGAGTTGTATACCACGAATTCTCGTTTCCATGCACATGACACCAGAGGCAGAGAGGATTACAGGAAGGAGTATTTCAGACTCACGGTGGCACAGAATGGAGTAAACTTTATTGGTGTGGATCTTTACAATAGGCTGCCGAGGAGTGTCAGGCAGATGTCACGTAGTTCATTCTTGGGCAAACTTAAGAGTATTCTTGTGCGGGAGGTTATTTATAATGTCGGGGAGTTCGACAATGTTGAAGTTGATCAGTATTTTCGATGATTTACTGTTTTATTGTGTGTGTATATTCTGTTGTAGGTATATATATGTTTTTTATATTTATATTATTTTGTTTTAACTGTTTCTTTAAAGGTTTTTCGTGGCACTATAGTAATTAATGAATATAAAACTATAGTAATTATTTCGAACATTCTTTGACTGTCTTAATCAGTTTACATTACATTATTTTATACTGTATTTATATATTGCATATTTCAGCCTGATAACTTTATTTATATATTTTATACTGTATTTATATATTTTATACTGTATTTATATTACATATTTCAACCTGACAAGTGTAAACCTGTAGATGTTCATGTAAGACATGCAAATAAACATTCATTCATTCATTCATTCATTCATTCATTCATTCTCTCCTAACCCATCATGCAACCTGGATCATCTTTGATGTTTAACCTATTCATTAAGACCATTTCAATAAAGCTAACGAGTCAGGTAGGGTGATGCTGCAGCATTAAGTCAAAGTAAACATGTTGTTGTAATATCATATAAGACTTTAAAGTAACAGGATACCTGGAGTCGATCATCTTTTGTTACTTACATCCCTTTATCAACTTGGAAAGACCTGGGGCCTGGATAGAGTTCTTGCCAAGGGCCCGAACAGGGTTAATCCGGCTCTGGTAAGGCTCAAATATCCCCCAAACACACATTGATTGTTCTTAAGAGTATGAGCTTAAGTACACGATTAATCCGTTCAAGCGCAAGAGAAAGAATCTTATGCGCGTCGATCTTTAGACTACTCTATTTTTGAGTAGTATACGTACTTTTGTGTCGAGTATATAGTATATTTTCGAGTCCGTTCAGAGCAGCTGTAATATAAGTGTAACGTGTACTCCTGTATTTCTCTAATTATAATTAAAAATTATTTACATTTCGCTAAAAACAAAAACAGACGTACATGGCCTACATAAATTTGTTGCTATAGCTGTAATATAAAAGATATTGTTAATCAATGGTTTACTCGAAGATCATTGAATATATATATATATATATATATATATATATATATATATATATATATATATATATATATATATATTAGTCGAGTTCTTTGTTAAGTCGAAATATGGTATCTGTAATAGTTTAATAAAACTGAAAATTTATTCTATATTATGTTCTGATTCAGGTGTTCTGATGAAATAATTTTATCTGTAAATAATTTTCGAATATTTGTGCGTTCGAATCTACTTCTCGTAATTTTCATAAGAGAAAAATAAAATAAACGAAATTGATCTTTATTCCAAAGATTAACAGTGCAATATGCTTACAACCGTTCAAAAATGTTGGAAACTCTTATGAACTAAATACTTACAATTAAAAAACTATTATATATATTATTGTCGGATTTCCGAAAAATTATGTAAAAGTTATAGGTCCCAAAAACTAAGAGACATCAACATTTTTCTCATGACAATCTGCAGCCCTAAATGAATAACAATCAGATCAATACCAAAAATTCAAATAGAATTAATTTAATTTTACTTAACCAGTAAAATAACAAATAGTAGATGAATAAAAGAAACATAAATATTATAATTACCTACTTATATTGTCCTATAAAAATATATACAGACAATTATTTATAGGTAAAAGGTATACAGTTCAACCCCAGTTTTTTACTAATATTGAATTAAAAACTACAAAAATTTTTGGACAATTATAACTACATCTCATATATCTAGGTAAATTCTTGTCCAGTTCAGAACAACTTATGAAAAGCAAGAGATACTTCTGTTCTAGTGAAAACCAATATATTGTAGTTATTTGTTATTTTATTTCACTAACTTATGGTGATTATAGAATTATTCTTCACTTTGTTAAATAAAAAAATTAATTTGTTTGTTGGCAACCTTGCCTGAATATGTTTAATGTCAACGTTGGCACGATCCCTAATATTTGACAAGTGACATTATCTTCCGTTGTTCTGTAGTAGTTAGTAGCGTGTGCAACATGATGCTTTTGCTTCTACTGGAAGTTCTGTTTTTCTGTTTGTATTTATAATCAATAAATGTTTATTGAAAAGTACTTGTGCTTCTGATTATTTTAACACACTTGCGTATATATCTCATAGAAGAATATTTAATTAGAACAATTATGGAAATATTGCGTTGAAATCCTGAATAACACTTTGAACTAGCATATTTGATAGTTGACAACTCATTGTCATATAGCGGGAACTAGAAGTCACGAGGGAAAAGGAAACACTTGTGTTTAATTCCTCCCTGAAGTATGTGCCAGGGAGGCGGGCGGCTTGAGTTTGGGATTAACTCCTTCAGTCAGATCAGAGGATACACTACTTGTATGTACAAGTGCATTAAGGATAGGTGAGACGGGATATTTATGAAACATAGGAAGTGTGGCTAGGGTTTAGAGGGTTAATACTTGCCAGCATTCGCCTTATAAGTTTGCAAGCAGTGACTTACATTACCTTGAGGAAACCTCTGTAAAAAACTCATGGCAGAATAGTCGGCCCCGGGGTTTGCACCCGAGAGTTCCCAAATACTAACCAGCGTACGCTAAGTACTCGACTAACTAGCTTGGTAATCTAGCTTAGTACGTCGCTTCACCCGTAAACTGCACTAAAAAAAACCGCTGCAAATTGAACGAATATTTCCACATCACTATAACTAGCATTTTAAAACTTCTTGGGCAATATGGTATTCTCATTATAAATAGCAACAACTTATGGTAATATAAAAAATACTCTAAGATTATAACTTGTAATTCTGTTTTAAAACATTCTTCTCATATAATTTGAAGCACGAAATAGTGAAACTCAATAATTTTAGTTTAGTTTTGAATTATTATATGTTTTCTATTTGGAATAATAAATGAAATATCTGAAATTCAAATTAAGTCATTTGAAATTATATAGGTACATAATTTCCATATTTCATATATTTCCTTATAGATTCAGATATTCTCAAATAATCTATCATTATCTCATTTTACATTATTTACTTTTCATTATTTATATATAATGAAATATATGATACATTATTTCATCGATTCTCAACCGATTACTGACATTTGTATGTTCTTGTCTATTATGTGAAAATTCTAATTGATATTATTAATTTTGAAAGCTCATATTTTGGTTATTTGTTAAAAATTCATTTATGAACATGAATTCTAAGCCTGCTATACATATTTTGAAAAAATTATATTTCATTACATATTATGACAGCGTAGGTACTGACATTTGATATTTTATATTCAAATTTCACATCTTAACATTAATGTGTTTATAATTAAGATAAGATATTCTTTAATATTTCTCAAACAAATTGAAAAATTTTATTAGAAAGTTAATGTTTCATCACGATATTCCAGACTTTTTCGAATCTTTAAGCCACGAATCTCACCATCAGACTTCCACTTTTCAATAACATATTTTTTTACTGTCGAATGCTTGTCATTTCAATAAAAAATAGGTATATATATATATATATATATATATATATATATATATATATATATATATATATATATATATATATATATGCATATATACAGGGTCACTCACGGTGGATGGTAGGTTAGACGTTTACGGAGAACGGGACATGAAATTATTCTGAAAATTTGGTTTCATGGGTAATTGATTTTTCTCTATCGATCTAAAATAATAGTGGCGCTGCAGCGTTGCCGCTTATACTAAAAAGTAGCAGCAACTATGAAATTTCAAATGAGACACCCTATATAGTATTTCATTTTTTGATTCTCTACCATTTTCCAATTGTTTTTGTATGTTACTTCCCTATACCTATCTCCAGAGGTTTTCGAGAAATTAAATGGTTTCCTTATTTTCTTGTGCAAAACATAGCTTCAATTAAATGTTCATTACTAAAGTATTCAGATTCGTAAGCTGAAATTATGTTGTAGTTTACCAAGTTCCAACGAATTAGGAATATTCTAAGGACTTTGTTCTCCATTATACAGGGTCCTTCAAAAATTGCGATTTTAACGATAAATACAAAAATAGTAAAAAGTGCATTTTTTTAAATGTAATACCCTGTATATTATTAAATATCTCGAAAGAAAATTGAAATTTTTTTCAAATGATATATCATGTTCCTATACCTAAAAAGTCAGGTTTCCGAAATAAAAGCAAGTTTCTATAAAAATCGGATTATTTAGCCATATTTTGTATTAGGTAGCTATGAAATGTCAAGAAAGATGTCATTATGAAAATTTGACAATTAGTCCATCAACAATAAAACGTTCGCGCGTTCATTAACGAAAATTTGATTTGAAAACAATCAAAATGGAAGGCAATAACTATTGTAATGAAGTTTTGATGAAGTTATTTATTGTACATGGTCAATGTGACCAAATAATAGCAAGAACATGCAGAAAATTCAATAAAATGTATACCTATTGACAACCAATAAACGAGAGAAAATTTGTACGTTTACAAAATAATTTTATCACTTATGTTATGTTATTTTACGTAACGCAAATTGTTTTTTATTAGTTTAGTAAATTTCGTTTCGCTTTCAGTATTGACCCATAAGTGATAAAATTATTTTGTAAACATACAAATTTTCTCTCGTTTATTGGTTGTCAATAGATATACATTTTATTGAATTTTCTGCATGTTCTTGCTATTATATGGTCACATTAACCATGTACAATAAATAACTTCATCAAAACTTCATGAGAATAGTTATTGTCTTCCATTTTGATTGTTTTCAAATCAAATTCTCGTTAATGAACGCGCGAACGTTTTATTGTTGATGGCTAATTGTCAAATTTTCATAATGACATCTTTCTTGACATTTCATAGCTACCTAATACAAAATATGGTTGAATAATCCGATTTTTATAGAAACTTGCTTTTATTTCGGAAACCTGACTTTTTAGGTATAGGAACATAATATATCATTTGAAAGAAATTTCAATTTTCTTTCGAGATATTTAATAATATACAGGGTATTACATTTAAAAAAATGCACTTTTTACTATTTTTGTATTTATCGTTAAAATCGCAAATTTTGAAGGACCCTGTATAATGGAGAACAAAGTCCTTAGAATATTCCTAATACGTCGGAACTTGGTAAACTACACCTAAAATTTCAGCGTCCTACGAATCTGAATACCTTAGCAATGAACATTTAATTGAAGCTATGTTTTGCACAAAAAAATAAGGAAACCATTTAATTTCTCGAAAACCTCTGGAGATAGGTATAGGGAAGTATCATACAAAAACAATTGAAAAATGGTGGAGAAGCAAAAAATGGAATAATATATAGTGTGTCTCATTTGAAATTTCGTAGTTGCTGCTACTTTTAAGTATCAGCGGCAACGTCGCAGCGCCACTATTATTTTAGATCGATAGAGCAAAATAAATTACCCAAGAAACCAAATTTTCAGAATAATCCCATGTCCCGTTCTCCGTAAACGTCTAACCTACCATCCACCGTGAGTGACCCTGTATATATATGCATATATATATATATATATATATATATATATATATATATATATATATATATATATATATATATATATATATATATATATATATATATATATATATATATATATATATATATATATATATATATATATATACTACAGAAATATTTTTTTTATTGTAACAAACAAAAAGAAATAAATTATTATAAGATTTTTGTCTATGTTTATTAGTTAATAATGGAATCATGAATAAATCTGATCATATCTATTTATAGACAGCGAAACAGTTTCATTTAAAGTTTCAGATTTTGTATTCCTAATACTTCTTCCGAAAATTCGCTGATAACTATCACATTTGTCTAATATGAAAGCAATTTGTGATAAATTTTTGAACCTTAGTTCAAGATCCAAACCGCAATAATTTATAATCAAATAAAAGTAATTCGATGTACTTATTTGACATAAATGTTGTTATGATTTTTACCATAAATCTGTGTATATGAAGTGAAACTTCATACATCATGTCTGTACATACCTATACTTTCGACAAAATGTTCCGATAAATTCATATCTTTTGCTTGATGCTTATTAAGAATATCATAAATATTGGAAATATGTTAGAAATTTGCATATCAATTTTTCAGAATAGATACGATTAATACATTTAAATCACGTTTTAGGCACAAAAGGAAGGCAAACTGAATTCCAACATAAAGGGCGTCGTATTTGGAGATAGTTGGATATCGCCATGTTTATAACTTATGGTCCCCATTTATTAAGTCAGGTAGGTACACTACTTGCAAATTTGCAGAGGCATCCTCTAAACCTCACCTTATATCCTCTCTTTCATGAATTATCTGGTCCCGGCCCATCCTTAATGCCCTTGCACCGAGTGACCAGATAAGAATGAAAAGTGCTATATCTCGTGAACTATTGGTCTTAGAGATTTGCGGTAAAAAAAAGTATAACTAAAGTGGCCAACAGAAAATTCTGGAAATTATTTTTAGGTTTCCGAGGTGGCCGGCAGGGGCATAACCCCCATCTAAAACTTTTGAAGTGATTTTTCTCTGAAATACACCTAGTGAATGTACCAAAAAAATATATGTGTTTTGAAGCTATCTATTGAAATGACGGGGGGGATGATTCAATGTTGTTTTGAATAAATAGCTATAACTCCTGAACGACTGAACGGATTTCAACGACGTTGTTCTCGTTGGAAAAAGCATTCATTGCTCCATAAAACCCTTATTTGTGATATGTCAAGAGCGCGTTGTTTGACATAATAACAGAAAATTGCAAATTTCTCTGAAAATTTGAATGCAATAACCTGATTTTTCTGTAACAAATGTGGTGTAATGATACCAAAAAAGGCTAGTTGCGACCGTATCTCGATATCTTATTCCTAGTCTAAAATATCGAAGAAGGAAAATTCAGTTATCATATATTTCTGAGAAGACACCATTACACTGGCATTGATTTTTATTTATTTATCTTTTTCCAAGAATCAATGATAAAATTTCATTATTTGATAATTTTTCAATAATGGTATTCTTAGTTGAAAAAATTTTAAAAAAAACGTGTAGGAGCATAACAATCAATGTAATAATATGATGTGCAAGGTAGTCCGAATATGAAGAGCAGGCCAGGGAAAAAAAATGTCTAAAATCAACGTGTCAACGAATATTAATTAAAATTATACTTATAGTGGCAGCGTAATGAGTTTTTGTGGCACACACAAGTGAGGATTGAAAACGATTGAAATGCCTTTTACAAATGATGAAGCTGTTAATTATAATTGCGGTATATTTAGAATGTCTTCAAAATGCGGCATTGGCCAAAGAGTATACAGAGCTTTCTATCCAAATCAGCTTTCACGCTATGTGAGAATTTTTACGCGTTTAATGCGAAATTTGCGTAACACTAGCACCTTTCAGCCTTAAGAATTCCAGATGAAAATTCTCCATATTCCCCAAATATGCCCAACAAATTATTATTTTTTAAATTAATTTAATTTTGGTTTTTGAGCTCTGTATACTCTTTGTTCCAATTCCGCATTTTGAAGATATTCAAAATAAAACGCAATAACATCAACAGCTTCATCATTTGTAAACGCATTTCAATAGTTTTCAGTCCTTGTGTGCCACAAAAACTTATGCCACTATAAGTATAATTTTAATATTTTTTGACAAGTTTATTTTAGGCATTTGTTTTTCCTCCCTGGCCTACTCTTCATATTCTGACTACTTTGCACTTGCATATTATATTCATTGATTATTATGCACCTACACGTTTTTGTTTAAATTTTTTGAACGAAGAATACTATTATTTAAAAAATATAAAATTATGAAATTTCATCATTGATTCTCAAAAAAGGATGAATAAATAGAAATAAATAACGGTGGCGTTTTTTCAGAATTTCATGATAATTAAATTTTCTGTCTTCGATATCTTAGGCATGAAACTAGATATCGAGATACGGTTTTCACCAGCCTATTTTCTTATCATCGCTCTACATTTTTGTAGAAAAAGAGTCAGAAAATTGCATTTGATTTTTTAGAGAAATTGGCAATTTTCTATTATATGAAAAAACGCGCTCTAGCGGCATCACTGAAAATTTGACATATCACAAATAAAATGGTTTTGATGAAGTTATGAATTTATTTTTCAACGATATCAAATCCCCCACTACTTTATTGCAATAGATTCGTCAAAAACTAAAGAATAAAAATTACTCGAATGAAGCTCAGCTTGAAAACAAATATATTTTTGTGATAAATTTACAAGGTGTATCTCAGAGAAAAATCACCTTGAAAGTTTTAGCGTAACCGCCCCCTGGTGGTGATCTTGGAAAACAGAAAATAATTTCCAAGATTTTCTGTTGGCTACTTTAGTCATAACATTTTTTACCGCAAGTCTCTGCGACCAATAGTTTACGAGATACAGCACTTTCCATTCTTATCTGGCCAACCAGTACAAACATGATCAGACTGAAGTAGTTTATCTCAACTCGAGTAGCTGAACTCCCTTACAGATACTTGAGAGAGGAATGAAAGACGTGACCCTCTGCCTCTTTAGTCATTGTAGAAATGAAGGGAATATTCTACTCTGTTGAAGTGATTCCACAGACAAACAATTTTTATAAAACGGACGATCGTTTTAAGAATTTTAATATATATTAAAACAATGGTTAATAATAACAATTTACACATTTATTAAAAGAAATTGCTAATGGCAAACTAACTATGTTTCTCTGTTATATCGAAATCAAGAAATAAAGGGATGACAAAATATGTAGAAGGGGTAAATAGAAAGATGGTTACAAATAATTATTATAATGGGAAAAACCAATTCTGAACTGCTAGTCAGGTAGTTCGGTAATTTTGAAAAGATTAAGAAGGGCGCTTGAAGTATTATCGATTTAGCTATTCAATAGGAGACCGGAATGCTTGTATTTATTTATCTGTAATGATTCTAAAAAGTTAAGTTTGATTCCCTTACTTTCAGTATTTAATATTTTAAAATCGAAATTGAATGTGTGATTTTCTTGGATTAAATGGTTTGCATAATGTGAATCCGACTTTTGATTAACAACGCTACGTTTGTGTTCTGAAATTCTAGTTTGAAAACTTCTGAAAGTTCTACCAATGTAAAACTTATCACAATCACCACAATTAATTTTATAGACTCCTGATTTATTATCTTTATGAACATTGGATTTATTATTTATTCCTAATTTAGGAAATCATATAAAAAATAATAAATCCAAAGTTCAAATTTTGATAGTTTCGTTCTCTACGAAAACAATCAGCTCATTTGAAACGATGGGAGCTACTGAGGATGTCAATATGTACTGAAATATATATATATATAAAATAAATATATATAAAAAAAAAATAAATATATATATAAAAAAATAAAATTTAATACTGATTATATATATATATATATATATATATATATATATATATATATATATATATATATATATATATATATATATAATCAGTATTAAATTTTTTTCGAAAATCAATGTTTAGGTGGTCTAAAACGGATGAAAAAACTACTCCTGCGCACCTGACTTCTTTTTTCACTTTGCACTGGCACAATTGAATAATATTTATTTGATGATATTCTAATGGTTAACAACTTATTGTGATATTTCGGAAACTAGGAGACATGAACGCGCCACTCGTGAACTGTTGCAAAAAAAGATTTTACGAAAAACACTCAAAATGGCAAAAAAATTCAAACCTTCATCAATCCGATGATAATATATTAATTTGATTGAAAATGACCTGCTCGATCATCTCTTTTCGTATGGACGTTCGCTTTTGGGACACCCTATATAAATATATATATATATATATATATATATATATATATATATATATATATATATATATATATATATATATATATATATATATACTACAAACCAATCTTTATGTAATATTAACATTGCTCACAAAGACAAATATGACCACAAAGGCTAATGCCTGTGTGTGGACCATCATCTGTTTTAATATATAGATATATACACTAGGTACACCTAATACTATAATTGTCCTCACAGATCGCAGGTACAACCAAAAATTAAAGGAAAAAAAAAACAAAATTTCTGAACTGGATATGGCCTACATCATCCACCGCTTAAAATAACATAATTTCGGATAACCATCAAACTATCAATAAATTTCCTATCTTTATCATGTATCCAGGTTTTTATTTTATTATTAAATTTTGTATTATTAACTATTGTTTTAATTTCAAGCGGAAGAAAGTTAAAAGTTCTCGGTCCCAGGAAATAAACGCTTTATTGAGGTATATATATATATATATATATATATATATATATATATATATATATATATATATATATATATATATATATTTTGTTCAAATAAAGGATCATAAAATCACATTTTGATCGAACAAAAAAGCGAAATATTTCTGCTTCAACAAAATAAGTAGCTACCGTAACGGCTGAAGTAAGAAAGAGGTGCCAGACGTGTATTAGGAACAAGGGAGAACAGTTCGAACAAAATTTTTAGCAAGAGAACAATTATATAGTAAATTATTGTTAGTAGTTTAACTTTTGTTCAAATAAACGATCATAAAATTAAAATTGTTTTCCTCACTAAGTTCGAACGATTTTCGTCTTTCTGAAGGAATATTTGCAATTTGAAGCAGAAATGTTTTTTTCTTATCAATGTGTAGCATACCGTTGAAAAGTTTATTAAGTAAAGTAGTTTTTAAAGTAGAGTGAAGCTCTCAATTGATGTTTCTTTTTTCAACATTGAATTTTTAAGTTGATTTATTTTCACAAAATTACTAATTTTGTGGAATAAAAATCCTCGTATGCGCCTTTAGTACCAACAGTTGTAATGAAAACTATTAACTATTTAAACAAGCTCACATAACAGAATATTCAGTTGAAAAAATTTGGATTAGAGGCGGAATTTTGGGAAATTTGAAAACAAAAAAAATAAAATCTGCTCAACCGTGAGTCTAAGGATCCAGGGTCTAAAGAGAAAAGGACCCCAAGAATACCCCAAAAATTTTTTTTGCTTCATGTGCCTGTATATATACAAAGTGTTATATACAAAGTGTTAAAAAACAACGTTTCAATACTTTGGGAGCTTATTATAGACCTCAAAATAAGTAAAAATTTCATACCAACATGGGTCTGCAAATGATCCGTTTTGGAGATATAAGCGATATTTTCTATTTTCAAGTTAACTACTAGCGTAACCAAATACGATATTCGATTTATTTTGATCCTTCAGATATCTTGTTTACTGAATTTACAATTAAAATGTTTATCAGTCGGTTCATGAAAAAAAATCAAAGCTGGCATCAAACATTTACTTTTCATAAATTTCATATGACATATACGTACTTCTATTGAGTATTTTGCATACGATTCGAGTTGTTTATTTTCTTTGAATTTCATGTTAATAAAAAGTCATTATTCCTGAATTTTAAATTCCTTATTCTATTATTGAAATGAGTGATATCGTTTTCATGTTGCCCGATTTTCTAGACTTGGTACCTTTAAATCAGTGGATGAATATTTGGTTTATGCAATATGGTACGCCCCCACACTATATACTTGCTGTTAGGGAACATTTAGATCAAACATTTCTCAGAAGATGGATAGGACGAGGAGGCCCAGTCCCATAGCCCGATAGATCTCCCAATTTGAATCCTTTTGACTTTTGTATTTTTATTTGCGATTATCCCCAAAAATAATAATTTTTTGGAAGTGACTGATAATGAAAACTTCAATAATTTTTTTCATTCTAGTTGATAATCTGTATATTGTAGATCCAGGTTCAGGACAAGAAAATGAAAATCTAGTTGAATACACGAACTTACCGAAGATTCTGATGTCGATTAGGTTGCAGTACCAACCGAAGCTACCCCAAGTTATGATAATGCTATTACCTTAACCAATTAGATCAAACTTTGTGCCGAAGATCACGGAGGTAGAGATAATCTTTGGAGATTCTTTCCAAATTAGAAATACGATTCTTGGATGCCACTTCAATAAAGGAAAGTAGAGTTGTTTATATTACTATGTTATGTTATATTCTCAGGTCTTATATATTTTGTAAGGAATCCTTCAGTTTTAAATTTTTTTTATTTGAAAAACATTTCGAGACATAATAGTAAACTTTCTATTATTACAATTTTCATTAGAAAATCGATATTTGTTTTCGTATTATGCGTATATATATTCGTATGTGTATATAATCATATGTATGGGAAGTACCGTTCACCCGTTGATAACCTTCCGAAAACATACATACTAAACTGAGTAATAAGTAAGGGGACTTTTTATTATGGCATATATAAAGAGTGTATTCCAGACTCCTTAGCATTCTTTAAACAAATATTACTACTGCAAACAAGTGCCAGTGAACATTCAGAAATGTTTAAAATTATCTTATTCATTACATTTTGTTGTGGTTTTTCCATTGCTTTACCCTTAGGTATTGCAGAAGATGAAAATAGTGAAGAATACCTTCTCCTACCATTATTTAGAGAAAGGAGGTGAATATGTGCATGAAATTTTTTCCTATTTGATTGATTAAATATATATATATATATATATATATATATATATATATATATATATATATATATATATATATAAATATATATATATATATATATATATATATATATATATATATATATATATATTTATATATTTATAATATATATATATATATATATATATATATATATATATTAATGTATTAATAAGTAAATTTTCATTCAGACAAACTACTTACGATATATCTAAAGGACCATCTGGCACTAATGTACAACTTGGACATACAGGAACTATTTTTGATGATGGTCTTAATAAAGTTACAGGAGGAGGATCTGTTTCGAAAACTTTCAATCCAAATTCGCCACCTACATTTGGTGGAAATTTGGGATACGAACATGAACGTACAGGTGAGTTAGCAAAAATTTCAATCATTTTCAGGTTTGCTACAATTTTACAATTAAGCTCTATAGAAGTTAATATTTGTGTTGATGTATATGCTAACAAAATGAATTAGAATTTTCATTTTGGAAAACCACCTGGGTTCCCAAGTTGACAATTCTAGTTGTGAATACATTTCAAGAACTGTCGATAAAATTTTACTGAAGGTACTCAAGTATTTTGAATGAAACTACTATGTGAAAAATTTTTTGTTCTTTATATATCTACTAACTACATGAACAAAATGACTTACTCCTTTCATCTGGAAGCGAAAAGTTAAGCAATAGATTTACTTGAACTTCCGTTTAGCTATATTAAATATATATTCATATTCGTTTGCATGAACCTATGTTTTTACATAAGTATAATGTGGAAATAATTTTTTTTCTTTGATAGGTAGTGGAATAAACCTAGGAGTTCAAAAAACTCCAGGATTTGGTACTGATGTCGGTGTACAAGGAAAATACAATATTTGGAGAGAAGGAAAGGCTACGCTTGATGCTGTTGGTTCTTACAATAGACATTATGGTGGTCCATCTGGAACAAGCCACCCAGATTGGTATGGGGGTGTACAACTTTCAGTTCCATTCGGTCATTGAGAATATGAAATTAAAAAAAATAAATTTTATCTGATAATGTTGTATATATGAACTTTAGTTGTATATTGATTAAATATAAATTTTGAAAATAAAAAGTTTTTGAAATTAAAAAAAATAAATTTTATCTGATAATGTTGTATATATGAACTTTTGTTGTATATTGATTAAATATAAGTTTTGAAAATAAAAAGTTTTTGAAATTAAAAAAAAATAAATTTTATCTGATAATGTTTCATATATGAACTTTAGTTGTATATTGATTAAATATAAGTTTTGAAAATAAAAAGTTTTTGAAATAAAGAAAAATAAATTTTATCTGATAATGTTGTATATATGAACTTTAGTTGTATATTGATCAAATATAAGTTTTGAAAATAAAAAGTTTTTGAATAGGAATGAAGAAAAAACCCTTTCAAGTAACCTATAAAACCTGCTTCAAACTTGTGTGCAAAAATTTTTCTTTTCTAAATTCAACGTGATTGTTTTGACAAAAAAAATTTCTTCAAAGTATATACTTCAATATGTAGGATCATGATAAAAATATTAATATCGACACAAATATCTAGGAATTTAACGACTGTATTATCTTCGTATTTTGACGTCCAAGTTACTGATTATAAAATGCTTCTCAGAAAGTACACCCGATTTCGGGAAAATTTAAGCCTTTTGCAAAAGATTCAAAATATTTCCTTTGCAATCAATATTATCGAATTGTTCAAATGATTTATGCTGGGTCTAAATTGTAATAGAAGTAGTAATTTGATGATCTCAGCACCTATTAAAAGATTGTATTTTCGATTGTTATTGTAAATTGTAATTGGAATTGGAAATATTATATGCAAAAAAATATTTTTATTCTTCCACGATTTGCATGAGGTGCGTGCAAAATTTCAACTCGAATATATTCCTGAAGATGAAGCATATCCAAATTTCGATTTGCAGGTCATTAAAGTTTTGCATACTGAGTTGAATGAATTCGGTTTTTCATATCATGGAAGAATGAGAATAGATCAGAATGTAAGTATTTCGAATGTATTGGAAAAGATAAAGAACAAATGAAAACGAATAGATTCAGGATTTATATAACTGTAGAAGTTTTTTGGTTCTTAATACAGCTTTGGATAACTACAAATCAAGTTGAACAAATAACATACATCACAAAAAGTGAACAAGAAAAATTCATCAATCATTCAAAATTATCAAACAATTCTCCAAGAGAGCTGGGTATATGTATTCCGCGACGAGAATTCTGATTTCATAACGTGAATTATGGAACATGTCGAGTTACTCCGACTCAAGATCAGCATTTAACTGTTTCTATCATATCTCTTCAGTGTAGCATACTCAACTCGCAGTGAATTGACATAATTATCTTTCATGGTTCTTCATTACAAACAACTATGGGCAATCAGATGAAATGAAAATACTACTTCCAATTTTTTTCAGGAATGTGTAGAGGTGTCGGTGGGGGGGGAACTGTAAATGTTACGATTTTCAGTTTCTCGCTTAAAACTTGAGAACGGTACGTTGCAGTGAAAAAGTGTTTCAGTATAAATTGAAAGCTCATTGAATTTGCAAACATTTTGGTTATCAAATCACGAAAAATATACTTGTTGACCATGGTCAATTTCATACATTACATAAAGTGAACAAGGAAAATTTTTTAATATTTTAAAATAATTATCGAACAACTTTCCAAGGGAGTTGGTAATACGTTTTCCGCAACGCAAAATATGCATTCACAATCGAACGGTGAATTATAGAAATTGTCAAGTCACCCCGACTCAAAATCTGCATACAGCTGTTTGGATCTTATTAGATCTCATCAGTGCAGCTTATTTGACTCGGAGTGAATTAACAAATTTCTAATTGTTCCCCAATACAAATCGTGGTCAGTAACACTGTCTGGATAACAAACAGGAGCGCCCTCCCACCAAAGATATTGGGAACCAAAAATTCACCGCTTAGACAAAAAATCGTCGCTTAAACACGTACCTCCTGACATGAAGATATCTACTCTACAACAGTGGTGTATATGATTCCAAGGCACACTAACATAGTGATTTAAAATCTTTGGATATACTCACGAGGGCGCGGTCCGAAGATGCTAGCAGCGTAATACACAAAATACAACAATCAAATCATGAAAAAAATACTTGTTGACCATGGCCAATTTTATACATTATATAAAGTGAACAAGGGAAATTCCTTAATAATTTAAAAAAATTATCAAACAATTTTCCAAGGGAGCTGGTTATACGTATTCCGCAACGCAAAATCGAACGGTGAAATATATATATATATATATATATATATATATATATATATATATATATATATATATATATATATATATATATATATATATATATATATAGAGGGTGTATCATAGTTAAACCACCATAGGTTAACTGCAAGTAGAGGACACTTTGGTGGTTCCAAATAGACTTGGTGAATTGGTCTAACATAATTATTAACAGAGATACAGGGTGTTTTATTCATTTAGTCCAATGCTTTTGAAGGCCATAACTGTAGAACCACCCTATATATTTCTTTCATTTTTGGTAAAGATATATTGCATTGATAACACAATAAGATAACGTAATAAAAATAATTATAATCCAGGTCTGGTTTAATAAAAATTTGCAAAATTCGATAATCTCCGAAACAACACCCTGTATATCTGAATTTTTAAAATCCAATAGATTATTCGAAGAGAACAGAAAAAATAGAGCGGCACCAAAATATTTTTCGAAGTGCACATCCCGTTTTACTGCTTAACTTTTAATGCCAAAGTTATTTAAATGTAACATTGACATTTTCGTACGTAATAACTTTAGAAACACCCTATAGATTTTTTTCATTTTTGGTAGGTGTAAGTTACATAAGCATCAAAATCTTTTCATGTAACAAAAACAGTTATAATCCATGTTCGGGTTAAGAAAAAAAAATATTTTATCAAGATTTTTAGAAATCAATAGTTTATTCCAAAAGAACAGAAAAAATTGAGTTACACGAAAATGTTTTTCGAAGTGCACACTTACTAAAATATTCAAGTCAAAATCATTATTAATTATCAAGTAGATATTCCAAAGGAACAGAAAAATTATCAAATAGGCGTAAACTGTTGGAGTACGGAAAACTTTGACAGTTCGTTTTGTTATTGGTAGTTAATCCTTTGTTGTTAGTAAATTTCGCACGAAATAATTTTGATCATTTTGAATAATAATTTATTATGCCTCATAAATTTACAAATGTAGAATATGCAGACATACTATTTGTGTATGGCTTTTGTAACGGAAATGGTAGAGAAGCAGTAAGGGAATATGAAAGACGCTTTCCTAATCGTCGCACTCCTCATTACCAGACATTTGCGAGAGTATTTGATTACAGTCGGCAACATGGTAGATTTCCTACAGAGACAACCAATGATTATGGTGAAAGACAACACTTGAATGTTGAAGATGATATACTAGGTAAAGTAAAGATATTAAATTTTATTTAATAGATATTAAGATTAAGAGTCGATTAGAAATTTCCCTTTTGTTCATTACATTGATACTAAATTAGTCTCCTCTAGTGCCATAATTTCATTTTGTTCCAGATATGGTTGACAACAAGCCAACAATCAGTACACGAATGATTGGCCACGAATTAAATGTACCCCATACTACCGCTTGGAGCTTTGGCTTCTACCCTTATCATGTTCAACAGGTTCAAAGACTAGAACCACGTGATTTGGAACCGCGATTTGACTTTAGTCGGTGGATACTTAGAAGGAGAAGAATAGTTAGGAGGTGCCTATTCACTGATGAGGCCACATTTACAAGGGATGGGGTTTACAATCTACGAAATTCCCATGTTTGGGATTATGAAAATCCTTTTGCTACAATACAAAAACATTCGCAGTATAGGTTTTCGGTTAACGTTTGGTGTGGAGTTTCAGATAATCACCTTATTGGACCATATGTCCTACCCCGTACATTAACAAGGGACGACTATTTTGCTTTTTTGCAAAATATGTTACCAGTGCTATTAGAAAATGAGGAAATTGGAGGAATGTATTTCCAGCACGATGGTGCATCCCCTCACTTTAGGGTAATTGTGCGAAATTTTCTAGATGAGAATTTTAGAAACATGTGGATAAGGAGGGGCTGGCTCAATAATTAGCCTTGCCGGTCGCCGGATTTTAACCCAGTGGATCATATTTGGGGATATCTGAAAGCCAAAGTATACTCTACAGAGATGAACAGCTTAGTAGATCTTATTCAAAGAATTAATGATGCTTGCGAGGAAATCAGGGCAAATCCATTAATGATAAGACGAGCAACACAAAACATCTTTAAAAGAGCTCGTTAATGCATAGAACAAAATAGTGGACATTTCGAACAATTATTATAAATAATTTGACATTCCGTGTAACTCAATTTTTTCTGTTCTTTTGGAATAAACTATTGATTTATAAAAATCTTCTTAAAAATTTTTTTTTCTTAACCCGAACCTGGATTATAACTGTTTTTGTTACATGATGAGATTTTGATGCTTATGTAACTTACACCTACCAAAAATGAAAAAAATCTATAGGGTGGTTCTAAAGTTATTACGTACGAAAATGTCAATGTTACATTTAAATAACTTTGACATTAAAAGTTAAGCAGTAAAACGGGATGTGCACTTTGAAAAATATATTGGTGCCGCTCTATTTTTTCTGTTCTCTTCGAATAATCTATTGGATTTTAAAAACTCTGATATACAGGGTGTTGTTTTGGAGATTATCGAATTTTGCACATTTTTCTTAAACCAGATTTATTACACTATCATATTGTGTTATTAATGCAATATATCCTTACCAAAAATGAAAGAAATATATAGGGTGGTTCTAAAGTTATGGCCTTCAAAAGCATTGGACTAAATGAGTAAAACACCCTGTATCTCTGTTAATAATTATGTTAGACCAATTCACCAAGTCTATTTGGAACCACCAAAGTGTCCTCTACTTGCAGTTAACCTATAGTGGTTTAACTATGAAACACCCTGTATATATATATATATATATATATATATATATATATATATATATATATATATATATATATACACCACTGTTGTAGAGTAGATATCTTCATGTCAGGGGGTACGTGTTTGCGCAACGAATTTATGCATTTTCGGCCTAAGCGGTGAATTGTTGGTTCCCAATTTCTTTGGTGGGAGGGCGCTCTGGGTTGTTATTCAGACAGTGTTACTGACCACGATTTGTATTGGGAAACAATTAGAAATTTCTTAATTCACTCCGAGTCAAATAAGCTGCACTGATGAGATCTAATAAGATCGAAACAGCTGTATGCAGATTTTGATTCAGGCTGGCTTGACAATTTCTATAATTCACCGTTCGATTGTGAATGCAGATTTTGCGTTGCGGAATACGTATAACCAGCTCCCTTGGAAAGTTGTTTGATAATTTTTTTAAATTATTAAAGAATTTTCCTTGTTCACTTTATGTAATTTTGGTTATATCCATTTTTATGGAAAACTAGCATCCTCCGCTAAAGATACTACAATTCACTATTTAGAACAAAAATGCAGAATCCCGTCGAGTAAACAAATACTTCCTTACATGAGTCTACTCTACAACAGCGTATGGGATTCCAGAGCACACTTAACTATGGACATACAAACGAGATCGCTTTATGTGATCTATGAAATTGACTATGGTCAACAAGTATACACGAATTGATTGTTGAACAAATAAGTTGGTGCATAGCATATGAAATTTGTGTTTCTCATATTGTCAAATATAATACAATTGTTCAATTTATGTTTTCCTCTGTTTTTCTACTTTGTGTTAAATCTATTTTTTTGCGGGAATATCATATTATCGATTTCTATCAGACTGTATTTGCTTCATGTCATTTAGAGATGGCTCTATTTATTGAGCTCAAGTATGATTTCATTGCTAATTTATCTCTATTCAATCTCCTTCCCTTCTATCCTCTTTTCATTTGGTTGATTCAAAACCCTGCTTACAATGAGCAAATATCAAGCGATTATTCTGAACTAGATTTGTGTATTGCTTTCTCCTTATTTCTAATATTCCTTCAGAATTTTCTTCAAGTGGGCAATTATTCGTTTATTTTATAGTTTCTATGAATGGTCAATCATCGTTCGATGAAATATCGAATTAGAATGCTGAGGTTCAGAGAAATGATTAAACATTTTTTTTATACCACTAGTTCAATCATTTTTCTTTACTCCAGGTGCATATTTCGTCCACCAATTTGAGATTATTGCCTCGAGTATTTTTACGAAAAGTAATGAACACCTAATATTATTTCAATTAATTCTTACTCCCATCTGCATATTTTTACATATTCTTAGGCAATGATAATTCTGACGAAAACATTTTTGTTAATATATATTTAATTCGTTTCTGTATTTGTCGATGTTCTTCAGGCATATCAAGTGATTGATTTATCTGGACCAGTAGATTTTAGTACAATTTCAGTATAAATATCCACAACATCAATTGTTTATCAGGAGTGGTTTAGTTTGGAATCAATTCGATAGTTTATTTGTCAAGTAGAGAGTACGAGATGTTTTAGGAAGGATATTTCAAGGAACTAGGTATACGAATAATTGAACAATATATCAAAAACGAGCATATTGAGCAGTGTCACAGTGTTGAAAAAACTGATTACCAATTTTGAAAAAAAAATACAAAAATTTACTTCCATATATACTTTTCCACGAATACTACATACAATTTATACTAATTAGTGGAGGGTAATTAACAGATTAAAGTGTGAGGAAAGAATTAGATATTAGGTATTCTATATATATATATATATTTATATATATATATATATATATATATTATAATATATATATATATTTATATATATTTTTATATATATATATAATATATATTATATATATATATATATATATATATATATATATAAATATATATATATATATATATATATATATATATATATATATATATATATATATATATATATATATATATATATGAATACGTAATTCTACATTATTATGTGTGGGAAGTACCATTCACCCGTTGATAACCTTTGATTAAACAATTTGAACTGGGTAATAAGTCATCCAGATCTGAAAAAATTGCAGCATATTATTCATTGAGGGGACTTTTCATTGTGGCATATATAAAGAGTGAATTTCAGAGTCCCTAGCATTCATTCACTAGAGATAACTACAACCCAGTACCAGTGAACATCCAGAAATGTTTAAAATTATCTTGTTTATTACAATTTTTGGTGCCATGTCCAGTGCTTTACCTTTAGGTATTGCAGAAGATGAAAGTGGTGAAGAATACCTTATCCTACCATTATCTAGAGAAAGGAGGTGAGTGTGCAGATATAGTTTTTTCTATTTTATCGATAAATTGATGAATCTCACTTGGGAAAGTTGATATATATATATATATATATATATATATATATATATATATATATATATATATATATATATATATATATATATATATAAATATATATATATATATATATAAATATAAATAAATATATATATATATCTCTATACTATTATATATATAAATATATATATATATTATATATATATATATAATATATATATATATATAAATATATATATTTATATATATATATATATATATCTATATTATATATTTATATATATATATATATATATATATATATATATATATATATATATATATATATATATATATATATATATATATATATATATATATATATATATAAATATATATATATATATATATATATATATATATATCTATATATAAATATATATAAAATTAATATTAGTTGTCAGTGATGCATTGATTGAAAAAAAATGAAATATTTCATAAAAGTAAATATTTATTCAGACAAACTACGTACGATATATCTAAAGGACCATATGGCACTACTGTACAACTTGGACATAAAGGAACTATATTTGATGATGGTCTTAATAAAGTTACAGGAGGAGGATCTGTTTCGAAAACTTTCAATCCAAATTCGCCACCTACATTCGGTGGAAATTTGGGATACGAACATGACCGTACAGGTGGGTTTCCAAGTAGAAAATTCTAGTGATTTGAATAAATTTCAATAACTCTCTATAATATTATACTAAACGGCCTCATAGAAAAAAAAATTTGTCTTGAAATATTTGCTTACTACATGAACAAAATGACTTTCTCCTTTCATCTGAATGCCAAAACTTCAATATATTTCCATGAATTTTCATTAACGTTTCTTGAAAAGGCTTTTGTTGATATTCGTTCGCATGAAACTATGTACATAATAAACGTATCATGTGAAAATAATTTTTTTTCTTCAATAGGCAGTGGAATAAACCTGGGTGTTCAAAAAACTCCTGGATTTGGTACTGATGTCGGTGTACAGGGAAAATACAATATTTGGAGAGAAGGCAAAGCCACGCTTGATGCTGTTGGTTCTTACAATAGACACTATGGTGGTCCATCTGGAACAAGCCACCCAGATTGGTATGGAGGTGTACAACTTTCAGTTCCATTCGGTCATTGAGAATATGACATTTAACTGATTATGTAGTATATAATAACTTTATTTGTATATTTAATAAATATAAGTTTTGAAAATATGACTTTTTTGAATACGAATTAAAAAAACTTTCTAAGTATTCGGAAAAACCTTTTTTATACCAGTGTATAAAACTTCATTTCGACATTCAAAGTGAACGTTTTGTCATATAATGGACTTTAGGATTAAGATGAAAATAAGAATAGGCAAACAAACAGAAATTAAATTTCTGGACTGAAACAAGTACTAAAATTCATGAGTCATCTTCGTATCCTTACAAGATAACAATTACAAAATGCTTCCCAGAAAGTAGACCAAAATCCGGATGATTAAAAACATCCTAACAAGCGAAAATAATTTTGTTGTGGACAGAATTATTTGAAATTATGGAAAGTTGAATTGTTGACATAATCACTTCTTTATCAAGGTTGGTCTAGTGTGAAATGAAATTAATATTTTAATTGTCAACTCCAGAATATGCGAAGAAAAGGATTTTTGAAGGAACTATGTATATGGCTGCTTGAGATATATTGAGAAAGAGCATCTTGAACAGTGAGAAACATATCCCAAGAACACTGATTCCCATTTTTGAACAATTCTATATTGAATATATATAAAAATAAGAAATAACAAAAATATACTTCTATACTAACAAGTCGGATATCTGATGGTTTCATCTTTGGCTATTTAAAATACACATTTTAGCGTTGAAAATTTGAACTTTCGGAACTGTAGGAATAATACTTATAATTTTCACAGGGAGGTGAAAATATGGCCGAGTACTTTGGCTTACGCAAGCCACGCCCATTTGGAACAGTTCAACAATAACAATTATTTAACCATATCAAATATGAATTTTAAGAAAGGAGAAAATTCAGGCACTGGATAGGTGAATAAATAATAATAAAAAATTTTATCTCTTTTCTTCAATAAGTTATGCAACAGTTAATTAATAAGTTGTAACTGCTTGAGCGTGAACATTGCAAGTGTGATAATTGTTCAACTATGAATCTGAGATTTCTTTCCTTTCTTGGAGCTATTATCGATGGACTTCGGGATAGTCCACTGTTGAAATAATAAAAAAATTCATTTTTCAGTTTTTTAATAAATATGTACGTAGTTGCCAAATAAAAAACTTTAATTGATAATTGAAATTTTTCTCAAATTTTTTATGAAGAACATATTCGTTTATAACAATTTTTCAAACACTAGAAGATAAATATTAAAAAAAAAAGATTTGTATGTTATATGGATCATCCAAATTATAAAAAAAATTTTTTTTATTTTGAATCGACGTAAATTGTTTATACAAAACTGCTAAATAAAATTTTTTTACTTTTTTCAACATGGATTTATTCTGAAGCCTTTCAAGAATAGCTCCAAGAAAGGAAAAAATCTCAGATGTATAGTTTAACAATTATCATACTTGCAATGTTCGTATTCGAACAAGAAAAAATTATCAATAAGCGAATTGAAAGTTATTATTCATTCAACTACCGAGTGAGTGTCTGAATTTTATCATTTCTTCATTTTCATGTTTTATTAGGTTAAATAATTTTTATTGTTAATGTGTACAAATGGGAGTAACTTACGCATGCCCTAGTACTCGTTTTCTTCCATATATTATTCACTCCGCTGGGAGAATTATAAATATTGGTCCCACAGTTCCGGCTTTCCCTTCGGAAATTTCCTCCTCTTTCAATTTTTTTTTAAATTTCAAACATCTCAATCAGTTGTTGAGATATTTGCGAAAAAACCAACTTTCGCTTTTTGTTCAGTATATTGTTTATAATTTTTACAATTTTCACGAGAAGAACTTTTATTTTTTCCAAAAATTATCTACATGATATTCCGAATCAAATGACACCTCGCTGAGACTAATGAAATATAGTTGAACAAAGATGCACTTGTTGACTAGACTTTCTGTTGAGATATTTAAAAAAAAGTTAGATATTCAAAAAACTTCACGAATGACAGATAAAATATTCAAGAAAAAATAATTCAAATTTGAATGTCTTATAAGACAACAATATCCACCACAGTTTACTGGAAAACAAAATATTCAGATAAATAATCCAATGAAAGTCAAATATATACATAAATACTTATATATATATATATATATATATATATATATATATATATATATATATATATATATATATATATATATATATATATATATATATATATAAAATATATATATATATATATATATATATATATATATATATATATATATATATATATATATATATAAATATATATATATATATATATATATATATATATATATATATATATATATATATATAATATATATATATATATATATATATATATATATATATATATATATATATATATATCTAAGATTAGGTAAGGGATATCAGCCAATGATATAAAATTGATGTTTTTCAATCCGAATTCATAGCCTAGCTTTCGAAACTACTTTGTTTCTTCTTCAGGGCAGCTTATTGGCAGGTTTTTTGTCACAATTTAAAAACCTATATAGCACTCACCGTAGCAAGAATTTGTGCTGTTGATCCTGATTTTATAATTGTACAAAGGAACTTTTAATTACGTATTGAACTGTGGGTACCAAACGTTGTTTATGGGAAGAGTGTTCTTCCTTCAATTTATGTTGTTCTTAAACCTCACATTTGGTAATGTTCAATTTGAATAAAATTGTAGTATCGGGTTTGAATGAGTGATATTAAAACATGTTTTATAGCAGCCCTGAAGAAGAACAAAATAGTTTAGAAAGCTAGGCTATGCATACAGAGTAAAAAACATCAATTGTACAACATTGGTCGATATTCCTCACAAGATCGTACATTTAAGTTAGTACGACCTTAATCAAAACAAAAAATAAAATATAAACATATATAGGGTGTTCCGTTCTTATTTGCTTTTAATGATGTAAAAATCTATTGAAATAATTAATACGACCTTATGTAATATTATTTGGACACCAACCTTCAACAATGAATGAAAAAGAGTGATGAATGGCAGGTTCAGATATTTTTTACAACAACTACCACGTTTTAATTTGCCGACAAAAGACGCCTGCACCTTTTATGAAGCATTATTTTTTATTTGAAGTATTTCGCAAGTAGCACTACTTCAATGACAAGAACTGGAGTTTTTAGACTTATGAAAAAGAAAAACCAGAAATGTTATACCATATTCGAAAGAGCATTAATATATTAAATAGGCTAGTTTTTAAGATAATTTGCTGGTTAAGTCCGGTACAACATTTTTTCACAGTGAATAGTTTTAGTAAAGGATTTCGGATTTAAATTAAATTGAAACAACTTGATTTATTCTGGAGGTCAGCGAGCTAGTTTTTATTGAAATTATGGGTCGATTGTCTCCACCAACTATTAGTGAAAGCACAAGAAAAAAAAAACCCTAAAGTTAAAAGTTCTTTATATTCAGAACAGGCGAGAAAATGACCAAAAAGTCTAGATTTTTGAAAAACACATAAGCGTGGCAATATCTCGAAAACCAGAAAACTTTTACTGAGGTCATGTTGATGTTATCTGATTGACCTGTGTCACTCTAGCGCTCTGCATATATAAACACATACATACACCATTATATGAAAATATATATATATATATATATATATATATATATATATATATATATATATATATATATATATATATATATATATATATATATATATATATATATATATATATATATATATATATATATATATATATATATATATATATATATATATATATATATACAGGGTGTTCTACAAGCTCTATGACAAACTTTGACAGAAGGTAGGTTGCTTGATTTTGAACATATTTTTTTCAATAAACATGTGTCCGATTCGTTTTTGTTTAGAAGTTACAAGCATTTAAACTTTATTAACAATTAATAATAAAAATTCAAATTAAATGATAATCACAAAACTAAAGACTATAAAAAATGTCCACCCTCAGCTTGAATGCAAGCCTCACATCGACGAACTGAAGATTCGGTCATTCGAAGAATGAGATTTGGATCATTTCTTATTTGGCTAGCTGCATACCCATATACAAACACAATATCTGCATATTCCTCAGTGGAGAATAAATGCCTACATTTTTTATTGAAACAGGTGTATATTTTATAAGTGTGCATTGTTTAACATGCTAAGTGACTTTCTGTCACTTCCTGGTTGACTGAAAAAAATACGATTCTTCAAATGCTTGTGACTTCTAAACAAAAACGAATCGGACCCATGTTTATTAAAAAAAAATGTTTAAAATCAAGTGACCTACCATCTGTCAAAGTTTGTCATAGAGCTTGTAGAACACCCTGTATATATATATATATATATATATATATATATATATATATATATATATATATATATATATATATATATATATATATATATATATGATATATATATATATATATATGTTTTGCGCACTTGATTTAATCTCTTATGTGATATTGCACTTTTTCAGGTATTAGGTACTAACATCTGCTATTAGCCGATGTTGCGATATTCGACATCGAATGAATACAATCATTATTAAATCGATATCGCTGTGTAGTACACGATTACTCATTCTTTCAAAACTGAGTATAATTAGTTTAGAAAAATAGTTATATCTCGCTTACATTTTTTATGTTATATAGTTGCCACCGCATAATAGTTGTGTATCGTTAGTTTCGGGAAACCATAGAATTTGTAGATTTTGTGTGCTGGTCTAACGACTTTATTTCCTAGTCTTTCCTCAATCCTTCCCGAAAATCCTTGTTTCATAGAAAGAAGATATACCAGAATCAGGGAATCTGCAGTTCGGGGTAAGTTAGTTTTTATTTTGGGATAATATCACTTATTTTATTTTAATTTTCTAATTTTGCATACAGTCCACTGTTCTTTCGTGCACCGGTATTTATTCATACCAAGTTGCCGAAACATTTTGGTCCTTCGAGCCGGATTTGAATCATTTTTCAGTTTTTTCAATTTTCAATTAATTTATTTTAGTTAGTACCTATACCTGAATTCGTAGCAAAATATATTAATTTCGTTTCATTTCAAATTTACCTTGTTAATTCTGCATAGAAATCGAATCAGATAAGGGACATAGTTTTTGCACATTTAGTGATAATACTCGCAGAGTTAAACGTTTTTGTAGGCGATATTAGGTTTCATAGGTCTGTTCACTATCAATTATAGAATCGAAAATGTCGAAGGCGCAAGAGGAAAAGAACAAATACTTGAACAAATTAAAGCTACTCGAGTCAAGAAAACAGATGTTGTTTCGGAGAATTCTGTTTTGTCTTGGTATGAATAAATACCGGTGCACGAAAGAACAGTGGACTGTATGCAAAATTAGAAAATTAAAATAAAATAAGTGATATTATCCCAAAATAAAAACTAACTTACCCCGAACTGTAGATTCCCTGATTCTGGTATATCTTCTTTCTATGAAACAAGGATTTTCGGGAAGGATTGAGGAAAGACTAGGAAATAAAGTCGTTAGACCATCAGCACACAAAATCTACAAATTCTATGGTTTCCCGAAACTAACGATACACAACTATTATGCGGTGGCAACTATATAACATAAAAAATGTAAGCGAGATATAACTATTTTTCTAAACTAATTATACTCAGTTTTGAAAGAATGAGTAATCGTGTACTACACAGCGATATCGATTTAATAATGATTGTATTCATTCGATGTCGAATATCGCAACATCGGCTAATAGCAGATGTTAGTACCTAATACCTGAAAAAGTGCAATATCACATAAGAGATTAAATCAAGGGCGCAAACATCCTCCCCGTACATTGGGGAAAACAGAATGTTTTTACCAATTAATAAAATGAAACAAAATTTAATAGAAGTTATACAAAAGAAACAGATAAAGCATATACACATTTATATGAGTAACTTAATGACCTAATATTTACAATAATTTGAAAATCAATTTAGTTTAGTTGAAGACTAAACTGATCTATCGCCTGTTCACTAAGTATTACTGCGTAGGAAGAGGACACAATTTTACTACGGGTCGTCTATACAATCCCGACTTAGTTTTTACATCCACAATTCTAACTACATTATCTCCACCCGGATATATTTCTGTAACTATCCCTAAAGGCCATTTAAACGGGGGAGTGTTTTCATTAATAACTAAAACAACAGTTCCTGTTTTTACAGGGTTTACATCAGTATTCCATTTCGAGCGTACTTGCAATTGGTGAAGATATTCATTTTTCCAGCGACGCCAATATGACTGGACTATATTATCTAACAACTGCTTGCGGTTTAATTGAGTGATATTTTCATTCGAAACATCGATTACAGGTAAACTCGAAATAGACGTCATCGTGAAATGCGCAGGTGTTAGTACCATGGGATCTGTGGGATCCTCACCGATATATGAACATAAAGGCCTACTATTTAGCAAAGCTTCAATCTGTGTTAACACAGTACTAAATTCTTCAAAAGTCAAAATTTGTGAACCTAAAGCTTTAAAAATATGTGTTTTCATACTTTTTATATTAGATTCCCATAAACCACCCATATGTGGCGCTAATGGGGCATTAAATTTCCATGAAATTGAGTCCTTCAGGAGTTCAGCTTTGAGAGAATCTGTATAATTTGAGGAACATATAAACTGATGTAACTCATCTAAATATCTTTGACCACCAATAAAATTTGAACCTCTATCAGAGTATAGCGTTTTTATGGGACCTCTACGGCTGATAAATCTTTTGAGAGCATCTATGAATGTTGCGGTCGATAAATCAGAGGTAAGTTCAAGATGCAAACACTTTGTGGCTAAGCAAATGAATAAACAAACATAAGCCTTTTGCGTTTTTTGTCCCCGTCGTCTATTTAAAGTTATGGTGAATGGCCCTGCATAGTCTAATCCTGTATTAATAAATGGTTTTAATTGAGTAGTAACTCTAGCAGACGGTAAGTTTGCCATAAGAGGGTAACTAGCTTTAGGTCTAAATTTGAAGCAAAAATTACAAGATCTTATTCTTTGTCTTACTATATTTCGGGAAGATAAAATCCAATACTTAGTACGTAAAATTGAATTTAATAGGTGGGGTCCTGTATGAAAATGTTTCTTATGAAAATGGTCTATTAATATATTGACAAAATGATGACTTTTAGGAAGAAGTATTGGATGACAAAAGTCATAATCCATTTGGGATGCATTAATCAAACGACCACCGACACGTATTATATTGTCGTCATCAAAAAATGGACGAAGTTTTCCGAATGCATGAGGAATATCTAAATTCCTTTCCAAGGAAATGAAAAGTTGTCTAAAATAAATTTTTTGAATTGTTTTAATTATAAACTTTTCAGCAATACTCAAATCCTGAGGGGTTATATCTATAGATCGAGGTAACAATTTAATGAAGCGTAAAATGTAAACAATACTATTCAACAATTTAGAAAAGGAGGAAAATCTTTTGATGAAACTATCAACAATATTATCAGTTTCCTGATGCGCAATTTCTAGTAATGTTATTATTTGTTTCTCGGGTAAGTTTTCAGGTAATGTTAAATTCTTCCATGACTGTAAGGGCCAATCCTGAAATGGTTGCTTCAACCACGCTGGTCCGTTCAACCATGAACTACAATTTGACATGAATTGAGATGGGGTGGAACCTCGCGATATTTGATCAGCAATGTTATTTTCACCTGATATAAAAAACCAACTACATTTCGGCATATTTTTTTGGATTTTAGTTACTCGATTAGCTATGAAAGTTTTCCATTTATGAGGTGATTCCGTAATCCACCCCAATACAATTTGAGAATCAGTACAGCACACAACCTTTTCTATCCTACAGCGTTCTTGATATATCGTCAAAACGTATTTCATAATATTTGACAACAAGAGTGCAGCACATAATTCTAATCGTGGAATCGTTTGAACGGCCTTAAGCGGAGCGATTTTTGATTTGGCGCAAACTAAACTAACGTGAGCTTGATTGTTTGATACTACATGCGCATAAACTACAGCTCCATAGGCCTGCTGAGAGGCATCGGAGAAACCTATGAGAATGATGTTAGACTTTTCCGTAGCCCCAAGCCAACGAGGTATTGAGATCTTTGTTAACAAAGGTAATTCATTTTTGAATTGAATCCATTTAACAGTCAAAGACTCAGGTAAATGGGAATCCCAGTCTAGTTTTATGGACCACAATTTTCGAATAAACAATTTCGCAGTCGTCATAACTGGTCCTAAAATCCCAAGAGGATCAAAAATTCTACTAATTTCTGACAAAACAGATCTTTTCGAAATAACATCTGAATTAGATAGTTTCACATTGAAAGCGAGAATATCTATATTTGACTGCCAGTGCAGTCCTAAAACCTTTCTGATATTATTATCATCAAACTCTAAAAATTGTGTTGATCGTTGTTCTTCTGGAATGAGAGCTAAAAGACTTCCCGAATTTGTGTGCCATTTCTTTATATTGAAACCCCCAGATTTCAGAATACCTACTATGCCTGTATATATATTTTTTGCATCTTTCAAACCACATAAACTTGTAACTAAATCGTCAACATACATGTTTTTCAATAAAATTTTTGAAGCTTCCGGATAATTTTGTGCTTCATCCATAGCTAATTGCCGAAGTACACGTATTGCCAAAAATGGAGACGACTTAACACCGAAGGCAACTGTAGTAATCTCATATATGTCGATATTCTCATTTGAATTATATCTCCAAAGAATCCGTTGAAAAGCTTTATCTTTCTCCGAAATATTAATTTGTCGATACATTTGACATATATCAGCTACGAAAGCTATATGAAATAATCGAAAATTGAGAAACATTTCCAATATATCAATTTGTTGTTTAGATCCCGTGTGTAAACAATCATTCAATGAAAGCGAAGATGAGGTTCTTGCACTAGCATCAAAAACAATCCGCATTGGCGTGGAGCTATCTATTTTATACACAGCATGATGAGGTATGAAATATGAAATATCTTTCTCGCTATAATATTTATCTACAGATTTAACTTTTCTCATATGCTTCTGTCTTAAATAATCTCTGATCACATCACTATATTGTTGCTTGAAATCCGTATTTGAGTTGAGCCTTTTTTCTAAAAATTCAAAGCGCTTCAAAGCTGATACAAAAGAATTGCCTAAATTTGAAGGATCTATTTTAAATGGTAAGGATACTGTGAATCTACCTGCAGTATCCCTGAAATAACTTGATTTAAAATGATTTTCACATTGAATATTTTCAGGATCAATATAGTTACCATCTGGAACAGCTTCTAATTCGAAAAATCTCTGAACTAGTTTTTCCAAACGTGGTTCAATAACAACGGAACAAAACGACTGAGATTCACCTGTACAATATAAAGATTTTTCAGCTTTTCCAATTATGAGGTAACCAAAATGTGAGTTGATTGCCGTTATTCGATTCGATTCATCTTCAAGTTTATTTCCAATCAAAATTGACGATAAAATATTTGCTCCTAAAATTCCATCGATTTCCTGACTTTTATAAAATTGTGGGTCAGCTAAATCGATTTTCTCTATAAATATTAAATTTTTTATAAAAACTTCACTCGTTGGCAAAGCAGAAGTTAATTTCCCCAAAACAAAAGCATCAATTTGGAATTTGATTTCGGAATTTAATCGCGAAGAAATTTCCAAATTTCTAACTATACCTTTAATAGGTTTACTACTATCACCTATACCTTTAACAACAAGATCAACCTTTTCCACACATAAATTCAACTTTCTACAACATTCATATGATAAGAAATTATCTTGACTACCACTATCTAGTAACACACGTAAGTTTACAGTGTTTCCATCGGAGACATTAACTTTTATTTGCGCCGTAGGTAATAAGGTAGTAAGCCTATTTGCTTGAAGACTACCAGTAAAACCAAAATTGTTCAAAGTCGGGATGGAACTATTTTCGTCCTCGGTTTCAGGACTACTGTTCACTTTAGAATATGAGCTATCAGGTTGATTGAAATGTAATAATGAATGATGTCGTACTCGACAAAGATTACATGATTTCGAAGATTTGCAGGCTAATATTTTATGTTTGGAGCTTAAACAATTTAAACAAAGCAACTTTTCCTTTACTAATTTATATCTATTAATGGGCGACATTTTTAAAAACTTCTCACATTTATTCAAAGCATGAAAAGTTTTTGGACACATAGGACAAGGAAAATATACTTTATTCAATTCGGTTGAAGTCGAGTATGAAATTGTTGATTTTGACCTATAAGGTTGCCTTGAAGTACCAGCATTAGACGCATTCACTTGAGAACTAGGATTATTAAAAGTTCTACTCAAAACTTTAACTTGTTGTCTAATGAACGATATGAAGTCAACATATGATGGCATTTCAGATCCGTTCAAACTTGCTTCGAAGGATTTCCTAGTGTTCACATCTATTTTAGATAAAGCCAAAGAGACTAAGAGAAAATCAGACAAATCTTTCAATTTAAGTTCCTTGAGGGCACTGACAGACACGTCAAACTTCTCCAAAAAGAAACTCAAATTATTGGATGATTCAAAATTGAGCGGTTTAAAGTCTAATATAGATTTAAGATAAGTAGTCGCTAGTAAACGTTCATCTTGAAATGTTTCTACTAATATATTCCATATGGTTCTATAATTGGCGGCTGTGGGCGTTATACCTGAACACAAATTCAATGCTCTACCATTCAGTTTACTTATTAAGTAATGTATTTTGGAGGCATCATCTAATTTACTATTATCATGAACGCAAGTTTTAAAATTTTGATAGAAAATGGGCCATGTTCTGGGATCTCCTGAAAATTCGACTAAATCAATTTTAGGAAGCTTTGGTTGAGTAATTACAGAGAATGTTGCATCCGTCGATCGATTCAAATTCTCTTTTTCAGTTAAGGTTTTGTGTGTTTCTACAATATGACAATATAAATCCATAACTGACTCGATCACGCTATAATTTGGTTCAAATTCTGAATTAATTTCTAAATTAAGCAAATTTATTTCATCAACTACTTCTGTAATTTCAG
>JARQZK010005068.1:1082500-1115000 GCA_030704885.1 Cynegetis impunctata
TGTTAGTATTTTTTTTAAAATCCTTGAATAATTTAGAGCAATGTAAAATAGAGAACTAAATACATGCGTCATGCATGTTAAATTTTCAGTTTCGAAATATTAGTAGTAGTTTAGTGCTGTATTACTATAGTACTGTATTAGTTATTTCCAAATACTCAAATATTTTTTTATTTATCATTTTATAATACTAAAATATATTTAAAGCATTAACTTTGAGATATTATTTTCATTTGATGAATTAGCTATTTCACTTATCAGTCGAAGTGCTATTACTGTGCGACAGCAATATTTTATGTTTTACTCTTTTGATGATAGTTTAGGATTAATTTAAATATAATTTAAGTCTTTTCAGAGCTATATATTCACTACTCGTTAATAGTCCATAAACAGATTTGTTATTGTAAATTGGATTAGCTTTTTACGAAAATACCGTGCGTGTTACGTTTTGTTTCGTTTTTCAAAGCCAAAAAATTTCATCTAAAATTTAGAAAATGTCAGCGCCTCTGTATATATATATATATATATATATATATATATATATTTCTAGATCCATTTTTATTCATTGAGTATATAGTAGTAATGATAACAAGAAATGATAAAAAATAATGTAAATAAATATATATCATCTACATTCCAACTATAACTTCATGATTTTTCCTATATATATATATATATATATATATATATATATATATATATATATATAATATATATATATATATATATATATATATATATATATATATATATATATATATATAAGTATATAAATATGTATATACATATATATATATATATATATATATATATATATATATATATATATATATATATATATATATTTCATAATAATAATACTTTGAGATTCGATATATATAGAAAACCAACTTTCACGGATATATGTATTCCGTCGGATTCAAATCATCCTCTTTTCCATAAACATTCAGCTTTTAATTCAATGATCCACAGAGCGCTTTCAATTCCATTATCCGTAACAAATTTAGCGAAAGAAATTTCGACTATAAAACTAATTGCGTCAAATAATGGTTTTCATACAAGTTTGATAGATAAAATGATGAACAAGAAACGTACAACTAGCGTACAACAGCATATATCCCTAATTAAAAGTAGAAAAATCGGAAAAATTCACATCTTTAACATATTTTGGTCCTCTAACAGAAAAAGTTGCTAATGTCATACCTAAATGTAATATTAAAATTGCTTTCAAACCTAAGACAAAACTCTCAGGATTTTTATTCAATGCCAAAGATATCACTTCAAAATTTGAAAGTTCAGGAGTTTATAAGTTGATTTGTCCTGTATGTAAAGGAGTATATATAGGTCAGACTGGTCGATCGTTCAAGACAAGATTTAAAGAACACCAACAATCTTTTTTGAAAAATAAAACGGATTCAACGTTTTCAAATCATTGCCGTGAAAACCAACACCCATTTCCACAAATAGATAATTTTCAAATCATGCACAAATTACCGAAAGGAACCAAACTTACTTACTTAAAATCATTAGAAATTTTTAAACTCAATAATAATGCAAAAGATATCTTGCTGAACGACCAGATTGACTTGATATATTCTCCTATATTTAGTGTATTTAAACAATAATGACTTTTCTAAGAACATTGTATTGTACCAATTTGTGAAATTCACTCGATTAGCCCTTCTTGAAATATGTTCCTCTTGTCTATTTAGGTACCTGCAATAATCCTTTCCCACCCGTAAGCGCAAATCTATAATTATTTTGTATTCAGTTCTTAACTCAATCTGCCCGATGATGGTCTAGTGACCGAAATTGCAATCGCAGTGTTATATTTTTCAAAATATTTTGTGATAATAAACGTAGTAAAATCAAATTTAGTTTTGTTAATATATATATATTATTATATAAAAATTATTACTTAATAATGATGTGACAGTCGAAACCGTTTGTTCCTATACATTAAATACATTGTGTGGAAATTGACGCAAGGTATTTTTATTTCTGTTTATTTTAAATGAATATCCATAAAATAAATAGTTCATCAATATTGCTAAATATATATATATATATATATATATATATATATATATATATATATATATATATATATATATATATATATATATATATAATTATTTATTCGAATTGTTGTTGCCTGTGAACTATTTTTAATCTCTTGATAATTATTAGCAATAACAGGCTTGTTGAATTTTAAAAAACTCGATTTTATTAAAAAGTTGACGTTTCGCCACGACATTCGTAGCTTTATCAAAACTTTTGATAAAGCTACGAATGTCGTGGCGAAACGTCAACTTTTTAATAAAATCGAGTTTTTTAAGTTTCAACAAGCCTGTTATTGCTAATAATTATCAAGAGATTTATATATATATATATATATATATATATATATATATATATATATATATATATGATTTAGGTACTTTCCATTACAATCAAAATTCGCTGAAGTTATATTTTTCATATTCATCAAGAAACTAACTCTGACAAAGACAAAGGATCCAAATACCAAATAAATTACGCTACATTACGTGCAAGAAGAGTATTGAAACTATATATTCAGCTAAGGAGTAGAATAATTGAGAAATTTGTTGACTGTCCTAGTGCCCCTTATTTCATGATCTCAATCTTAGTGAATTTGATGCGTATTAACTTTTAGTCGTAGTTTCCTTGAAAATAAGAGAATATTGCACTGTACCGAAAGTTAATATTGCGGTGAAGGTTTTCATATCGAAATTTTTTTGATTTCTTTCTCTGCACATCGCTAGCGGCTCAAACGAGCTGAAATTTGGTATCTGCGGCTGTATCCTTATCAGAGCGAAACTATTAAAATTTGGGTAAATTGGAGCAAAAGTTGTGGAAATTAATTAAAAACAACAAATCAGCCGTAGCGTTTTTAGGGACTTTTGCACTCCCAAAGAGATTTGGAGAGATTTGTTATTTTTTCGTGGATTTTGAAAATCTTCTCATCTCCACAGCTTGTGTAGATTGAGCTGGAGGGTAGAAATTTGGTATTTGGACAGAGTTTATATTGAGGTACGATCGTTCGGGGATTTCAACTCCTTTCCTGAACTGAGCTGCTCATCGCGAAACCAATTTTTTTTGCACAAGAAATCGCATCTCGACCTGCTACGCACTCAATACGCAATGCCCTTCGCAGTAAAATGCTTTCACAGGTCAATTTTCACAACGTTCATACTAGCTCCACCTGTATGAAATCGAATGAAATCTTTCAATGTCCGATTATTTTGAAAATTTGCACACTTAATGAGGATCGATGATAATACAAAAATTTCACAACTTTGACCTAACGTTCTGACCAGGATCATCAGGAAAAATGCTTTAATTAGCTTGAATTGTAAGCAACGGAATCAAGTTTGTGAATATTCGGAATTTAGAGCTCTTAGTATGTGTTTCGAAGCTAGAGTTTCGTAAATTATTCTCTTAGGGTGCCTAATATTTTGATATATTATAGAAGTATTTGTGAAAACCTCAGGGAGTTACTTGAAGGGTGTTTTTTATATTTTCTTTATACAAAAATCGTGCATTGAAAATAAGATGAATTTTGAAAGCGAATGATGGGGGAATATAATATAGTTCATTATATAGGGTAGTAAATTATGCACGAACGTCGCTCGTACTTTGGTATATGTTACTTCGGTTTGATTACCAAGCTAGTTAGTAGAGTATGTTAGGTACGCTGGCTAGTATTTGGGAGGTCTCGGGTTCAAACCCCGGGGCCGACTGGTCTGCCATGAGTTTTTTTCAGAGGTTTCCTCATGGTAATGTAAGTCACTGCATGCAAACTTATAAGGCGAATGCTGGGCCAGTATTAATCCTCTGAACCCTACCCACACTTCCTATGTTCCATAAATATCCCGTCTCACCTATCCTTAATGTGCTTGTACATACAAGTGTATCCTCTGATCTGGCTGAAGGAGTTAATCCCAAAATCAAGCTGCCCGCCTCCCTGGCACATACTTCAGGGAGGAATGAAACACGTGTGTTTCCTTTTTTTTTCGGTTTGCTATTAAAGCGAGTTTTTTAAAATTATAATTCATTACGTATTCCGAAAAAACGACCTTAGTGATAGAGATTTACTGCTCACGAGTTTTTTTTTCTATTTACTATTTAATTAACTATTCAATATGTATATTCCACGATACTTCATTCCAATATAGCAACGCAAATAATTATAACTAGAAATTTACCATGAATGTTTTCCCTTTCAATTTTTGCAATTATTTTACTTGAATATCACAAGAACAATATTTATTGTTAAACAATGAATCCCTCTTCTTTTCCTCATATTAAATAATTTGATTTCCCGTTACATGCGTTGGCATACAAAATTTTAAATCTGCTTTTCCATATGAAATGAAAAATGAATTGCCCGTGAAAATAATCAATTCACTCATGTATTCAATTTCAATATGGAACTTCTATTGAACCTTATTTAAATAAGTTCTTTCTCTGTTGATTCAAATCTTCTTCAATTTTTTTAATGTTATTTTGCGTCAATCTTTCAGCGACAATTCGTCCATTGCCAACCAACAAATTTATTTTTTCTTAAATTTTTGGAAACATCCAACGATAAATATTGTGTAGCTCATATATTAGTTGGTTTTCATTCAGAATATGCTGATATTAGGTTAACAGTAAATAATTAACAATATTTGAGTAAAATATGCGATTATATATATATATATATATATATATATATATATATATATATATATATATATATATATATATATATATATATATATATATATATATATAATATTCAAGCGTTCTTCCAAACTACGGCCAAATATACTGGCCAGTGACTATAAACGAAATCGAGATTTCTGCAGAATTTTCGAAAACCGAAAAAAGAATTAAATATCCGAATTTATTACAAGTAGATGTGTCTCCAATCCAGCCATCTTTCACTATTGAAGATATAGTAGGAGAAGAAGCTACTATCAAACAGATATATTTTCTACCAAAACAATGAAACCGCTAATATACGCAATTTATAGAAGAAATTAACTTTGTAGTCATATTTTGACTTTATATAATTATATATATATATATATATATATATATTAGCCTTCTGTTGAATGGTACCGGATGGGATAAATTAGTATCTGAGATGGAGAGGAAGGGTTGGATCCCCGAGGGGGAGGGTACCCATTACAGAGTTTATAATGGTGTTTGCAATAAGTTTTATGGACTTCCAAAGATCCACAAACCTGTCTTACAACTTAGACCCATCATTTCTGGTATTTGTAGCCCTAATAGAGGTATAGCTCAGCTTGTCACTAATTTACTCACAATTTCATACAACTCGGATAATAATTTTTTCGTTAAAGATTCTTTTCAGTTTAGTTCCTTCATTAATGAATTCCAACTCCCTCAAGATTATAAAATCATCAGTTTAGACGTTGTTTCCCTTTTTAATAATATTTCTGTTATGTTAGCAAAGACTAGCATTGTTAAGCATTGGAATGAGATTTCGCTACATTGCAACATTCCACAGGATTGTTTTCTCAGATTGATAGAGTTTTTATATGATACCACAGTTTTCAGTTTCAACAATAATTTTTATAAACAAATTTTGGGCATGCCCATGGGTAGTCCAGTTTCTCCTATTATTTCACAATATGTCATGGATGATCTCATTGAGACTTGTTTAGACCAGCTACCATTTAATATTCCTTATTTGAAAAAGTATGTAGATGATATTATTTTGAGTGTTCCTCAGGATAGATTGCAGGAGGTTTTGTTGGTTTTTAACTCATATCATGATTCATTGAAGTTTACGATTGAGGAAGAAGATGAAAGATGCAGTGTCCCCTTCTTGGATACTAAAGTTATCAGAAGGTGTGACAATACGATCATCACAAGTTGGTATACCAAACCAGGTGCTTCTGGTAGATTCTTACATTATGATTCTTACCACCAACACAAACAAAAAATCAACCTCGTGCTTGGCATGAAAAACAGAGTTGTGAGAACCAGCCACACCTCCTTACGCAATCTAAATCTGAAAAAACTTGCACATCTTTTTGTTAATAGCGGTTATCCAAGTAAGTTAGTCTATGGACTGATTTTCAGGAGACCTACCATTGACGTTTTTCCTTCGGACAATGTTCCACCTGATCTAAGTTCTCGAAATTCTAAATTCTATTTTTCTTTGCCTTATATTCATTCGATAGTTCACAGTTTCAGAAAAATTTTTTCAAGATTTCCCTCCATTAATATTTTCTTATAAAAAATCAACTCACTGTTGATAGTATTTTTTTCAAAGTTAAAAGATAGGGACCCAATTTTAGAACAATCTAATGTGGTTTATTGCATACCTTGTTCACAATGCGACCTTAAATATATGGTCAGACTAAACGGAAGCTTAAGGACAGAATTTGCTCACATAGGGGAGATGTTAGAAATTCAAAAATTACTTGCACCTTAGCAAAACACGTTTTAGATGAAGATCACATTCCTGATTATAGTGGTGTTACTATTTAGAACATGAATCTAATTTGAAAAAGAGATGTTTTCCTGAAATGTCTTCCATCGTTAGAGAACCTAATGCTATGAATGCCAGGACTGATATCGCTAATCTTAGTGTTTTTTATTGCATATTTGTTAAACCTCCCTTCTCGAACTGAAAACTCTTTTCTCCATTCTATTTCATAGTGATTTTTCATGGGTTGGCACACCTGACTGATCATCGAGTTACTTAAGGTTGGCAATAATCTGTCAACTGTTTTATTTTATTTTCCAATAGACGACTAACGGCGTCCCACGCTGCTTTGTCACTTGTCAATTGGGAGTTCTTTCTCGCATTTTTCTTTTCAAAGAAATGTTTTAACGGTCCTCTCTCACATTTTATTTTTATAATTTGTTATTTTTTTACACCATCTCATGTATTATTTTATTTTGTTACACGTTTGGTTTTAACCATTTCCTTTTTTTGATGTTTCGGCGAAATGTTTTTACTGTTCCACCTGTTGAGTTCAAACCTCATTTTCGTAAGTAATATCTTTTCAGAGGGCATTTTTAATGTTGTTTATATCTTTATGATGATTATTGTAGAGTTCCTGATGAAGAGCCAATAAAGACTCGAAAGCTTGAACAGACGACACAAGAGTTTTTCTTTTAATCAGCCCTAAGACTGCATACCTGATTAAGCATTTTCTCCTTTAACTTAGACAGTCGTCTAACCTTAACAATTATATATATATATATATATATGTATATATATATATATATATATATAATATATATATTATATATATATATATATATATATATAGTATATATATATATATATATATATTATATATATATATATATATATATATATATATATATATATATTAGAACAGTTTTATGCCAAAACTACTATTTCATCAAAAATAAATTGAGTGAATCAAAGACTATCCAACAAATCGCTGCTCTGAAAAGTGATGAAGGTTGTTGAATGTTCGCTATTTGGTCAATTTTTAGTCCTGCTTGCTGTTTTAAAACTTATTAGTCAACTCAATCCGAGTCGCTAGTATTCTGATTTTGTATTTCAAGAACAATCTATAAAACTGAGGTTCAACTTGTACTCAAATATAATCCAATACAGAAATAGTATTCTCGTTTTTAGTTGGTTTTAAATGACAAAGTAAATCCACATTGGAACATTTTATTCAATTTTTTCTCATATAAATCATTTCTTCAATAAGTTGCTCTATATTCAGTTCCTTAATATTTCATTCTTTGTCTGATTGTTTTAAGAGATTAAAATTGTTTTCAAAGGAATAAAAGCTTATGAGTCACAAAAAGTGTTTCTGAAGACACTGAAACACACTTATCTTACACTTGACATGATTGTTCCATTAAAAGAGTTGACAATGAGCCCAGTTTATCCTCAACACTTGATGACGTAAACTCAACTGAAGAAACACCAGGTCATACTTAGAGTATCTGCAATTGGGTATAGTGTTATGTATAAGGGAGATTCTCTATTCAATTTGGTATAATATGGTTTAAATATCGATATTTAACAGTTTTGTTACAAAGATAGTTCCATAATATTGTATTGTTTTTGAAAGATTAATTTGCGAAATCGATATTTGTGCGAAAAAATAAATTGAAACACAATAAATAATTTCACTATGATATTAATTATAATTCATTCAAACAAAAAACGTTCTTAAATTTTATTTTGATGATCTATTAAAATGAAAACTGCCTATCCTAAACATTCGAAATGAAAGGCCTTATGTAAATTGGAAGTCAAAATTTTTCAAAATAATTTTGAAGAAAAAACAACTGCAGTTTGTAACTTGCATTCAAATTTGTAATCTTGTCTATTAATCAAATCAGTTAATTAAAAAGATATTAAAAACGTAACATATAGTTGTCCTTGTGATATACTTTTATTCAGCCGGGTCATAAAAGGTGAATCCATCAAATCAAACACGACAGTATAATTTAAAGAGTAAGCTATCGTAACCTTGTTAAAATTTATCACTTATCACACAAATACAGTCATCCCCTTAACAGGAGCTTGTAATTCCCCTGGCTTTAGGATAATCAGTATTTCGTATAAAATGTTGAAATGAACTGACGGAACATCACTTCATCCTTATTGATTTCTTAGCATTCGTGTTAATTCTCTTGTGTAAAATGAAAACCATCAGTTTGTTATTTGCCGGTCTCCTCATTGTCCTCAGTGTTCAAGCTTATGATATTGTTGAAGATGAATTCGGTGGAAACTATGTTATGGTACCGCTGCCGTTGAGCCGTCAAAGAAGGTGAGAAGTTGCAAATTGATTGAAAAAAATTGAAGTTATCTACATATATTATACATAAAGAGAGACCTGAAAGTCGATCGTATCATACGTTGAAAGGAAATGAGATATCAGGAAACGGTCTTGTGACAAAGAAAACTTATTCGTTCATAATATCAATATTTTGTCAATTTATTATTGACTTCTTCAGGAAAAAATCTACAAATGTAATATACAAACAGTTGAATAATTCGTATGATTAGTCTCGTTCCGAACATGTTGCTGAACGTTCCTGATAATTTATTTCGTGACTGACTTTGTGTATTTGTAAGTAGATTGGTTTTTTGTCGTCTGTTGTTTAAACTGCTTATATCACAAGATCGCTTCCTGATGTACCATTTCTTTTCATATATATATATATATCTATATATATATATATATATATATATATATATATATATATATATATATATAGATATATATATATATATATATATATATATATATATATATATATATATATATATATATATATATGTATATATATATATATATATATATATATATATATATATATATATAGATATATATATATATATGTATATATATATATATATATGTATATATATATATATATATATATATATATATATATATATAGATGTGTATATATATATATATATATATATATATATATATATATTCATTATATATATATATATATTTCTATATAATATATATATATATATATATATATATATATATATATATATATATATGATATATATAATATATATATATATTATATATATAATATATATATATAATATATATATATATAAATATAATATATATATTATATATATATATATATATATATAATATATATATATATATATATATATATATATAATATATATATATATATATATATATATATATATATATATATATATATATATATATCTAAATATATATACCGGGTGTCCACGGAAGGTGGCTCGCCCCTATAACTTTTTTGTTCTCGGATATAATAAAATGAAATTCACACGATCTGTTTAGTGCATAAAACTGCATTTTTTGACAACTAAATCAACTTCATGCAATTTCCGGTTTAACCAGAAGTGACATAAACTTTCGATTTTTAAATGGGACACCTGGTATATTTTTAGTTATTTTGTCTCCATATGACATTTAGAGTACAACCATGTATCATTTGCTACTTTTTGTAACCGTTGTTCTATTTTTTTTCGAAATAAATTTTTATTCTAGAGGGCTATAATAGATGCGTTCAAATAAATAATTTCTGTCCTAAAATGGGCCTAAAATGATTTGTGGGCGTGGCTTCGGACTTATTTTGTTTCAGTTGTTTTGGTCACAGGCTACTCGATGATTTCAAATGTTATTTCAATATCAATGAGATTTTTCATTAAAAGAAAGTTTTAATGTTATAGCATTTCAGGATTTTATCGGAAGTTTTCTTTCAACCTAATACCTAGAGTGGGGTATCAAATTAATCGTAATAAAATTATCTTTTTTCTCAACCCGACGAGCCACCATGTTGCCATTTGAAAAAAAATAGTAATGAAAGTTTTAAAATTAAACTTCACATAGCTGGAACATTTCGATCGAAAATAGTGAAGTTGTATTTTAGCATACATTTTAGGACCTAAATTAGTTATTTGAACGCATCCATAGCCCTAAAATGAAAATTTATTTCGAAAAAAAAATAAAAAAAAGGTTACAAAAAGTAACAAGTGATACATGGTTGTATTCTAAATGTCATATGGAGACAAAAAAACTGAAAATATACCTGGTGTTCCATTTAAAAATCGAAAGTTTATGTCGCTTTCGGTGAAACCGGAAATTACATGAAGTTGATTTACTTGTCAAAAAATGCAATTTTATGCATCAAACAGATCCTCTAAATTTCATTTCATTATCTCCTTAAACAAAAAAGTTATAGGGGCGAGCCACTTTCCGTGGACACCCGGTATATATATATATATATATATATATATATATATATATATATATATATATATATATATATATATATATATATGACAGAATATTTATTTGGGATCGCAGCAAAGTAAAATGAAATTACCCTTTTTTCTTAATTCTCGAGCTTTCGGCAATGTCTCATTGCCTTCATCAGCAGAACAGAAAGACATTGTTTTATTGATATCCGTTTCTGTACATTTTCTTAGGTGTATTAGAGTTCAAATTTTTAGATCAATTCAATTTTTATTTCAAAGAAAATTTTATTTCAAAAAATGTTAATTTCAATTTGTCAAAATTAGTCTGTCCAATACGGCTCACATATTCAATAGAAAAACTAGGATAATCCCAACTTCTGTAAGTCAAAACAACTAAAAAGATGTACAGAAACGGTTATCAATAAAATAATGTCTTTCAGGTCTCCTGATGAAGGCAATGAGACATTGCCGAAAGCTCGAGAATTAAGAAAAAATGGTAATTTCATTTTCCTTATTGCTGCGATCCCAAATTAATATTCTGTCATATTATATTACAGTATAAACAGCAAACAAATCACTCGTCTCTCTCTCTCTCTCTCTATATATAAATATATATATATATATATATATATATATATATATATATATATATATATATATATATATATATATATATATATATATATATATATATATATATATATATATATATATATATATATGATATATGATATATGATGCTAATTTGATACACGACAAATATTGAAGGCGTTATGCTAGAAATACTTTATTTCATCAGCAGAACAGAAAGACATTGTTTTATTGATATCCGTTTCTGTACATTTTTTTAGGTGTATTAGAGTTCAAATTTTTAGATCCATTCAATTTTTATTTCAAAGAAATTTTTATTTCAAAAAATGTTAATTTCAATTTGTCAAAATTAGTCTGTCCAATACGGCTCACATATTCAATAGAAAAACTAGGATAATCCCAACTTCTGTAAGTCAAAACAACTAAAAAAATGTACAGAAACGGTTATCAATAAAATAATGTCTTTCAGGTCTCCTGATGAAGGCAATGAGATATTGCCGAAAGCTTGAAGATTAAGAAAAAATGGTAATTTCATTTTCCTTATTGCTGCGATCCCAAATTAATATTCTGTCATATTATTTTACAGTATAAACAGCAAACAAATCACTCGTCTCTCTCTCTCTCTCTCTCTCTCTCTCTCTATATATATATATATATATATACATACATATATATTAGATATATATATATATATATATATATATATATATATATATATATATATATATATATATATATATATATATATATATATATATATATATATATGATATATGATATATGATGCTAATTTGATACACGACAAAAATTGAAGGCGTTATGCTAGGAATATTTTATTTGATGATGACGAAGCTGCTTCGTTTCGAAAATACAGGGAAAAGAATCATCGATATTGAAATTTTTGCAACAGAGATTTTAAAAACCTACTTCAAGAACTGTTAAAAATTACTACATTCTATGAGTATGCAAAAATTCAATATTACCCTTGTTGACAACTGAACTTTAGAAAACACATCATTTTTTTATTGAAAAATAACAAGCAATTATCGGATTCTTCAAATCGGAAAACTCTTGACTTAATCAATTTTGATATAACTAAAACAAAATGAACGTATAACTTTTGCATCCTAGAAAGTGGTAGTCAACTTCAAATGTAATTTCTGGTAATAGAGTGTGATAGTCGATAACATTTTTTTGCCCTGTATCTTTGAAACAAAGCTGATTTGCCAATCTCATGTACGGACAAAAGGTTCTTACAGAAGTCCAGATAATAATCCCTTAAGTTCTATATATATATATATATATATATATATATATATATATATATATATATATATATATATATATATATATATATATATATATCTTTATATATATAATTTCCTGAGAAGAAAAATTCCTAGAAGCTGACATTAGAATGAGAAATTCAAAAAAAGGGAATGATTCTTTGCACTCACATTTAATACAACTCTGCTACTGAAGGAAAATATTATAAAATATAAATTTTTCCCCAGACAGACTACCCTAGATATTAAACCAGGGGTAGGTGGAGGCAGACAAATTACCCTCGGTCATCGAGGAACTATTTTTCGGAACGATAAACATTTAGTGGCTGGGGGAGGATTCGCATCAAAACAATTTCATCCAAGAGGACCAACTACACTTGGGGGAAACATTGGCTATCAACATATTCCATCAGGTAAACTTTTTTTCGATAATAAAATAGAAACCAATGATAACATCAATCGAAAGAGGATAATAAGGAATTATTTTCTATTATCTAAATGTGAAATCGCATAATAGATACTATACTATTCTAGAAGAGTAATAATTTTTGATATAATTTTATAAAAAGGAAGTCAGATTTTTAAAAAACAAGAAGAAGAAAAGATTTTGTCATTTTATTATTGTATCTTTCACAATGCCATTCAGGATTAATTATTCATAATATATTAACTTGTCTGCCTAGGTTCTGGAGTAAATATAGGAGCTTCGAATACTCGACATTTCGGAACAGATTTACGAGTAAATGGAAACGTGAACCTTTGGCGTCAGAGAAATTCTAGGCTGGATGCAACTGGAAGTTATGGAAGACATTATGGAGGACCTTGGGGTACCAGAAGGCCGAACTGGGGAGTCGGGCTCAATTTCAGCCATAGATTTTAGTATATTTTCGTTTCTAAAATACAATACCCATGCATATACTAAATTATTTAAGATTTTAAATATTTATTAACCTAAACGTTACAAAAATTAAAAGTTGAATAAATTCACATATGATTTGATTTCTATATACTGATCAGTTTACAACGACGTACAATTTACAACGCACAGTTGTTGATTTTCACCTGTTTCATTGATGAGATTGTGAGATCTTAGATTACCCATTATTATTTTTTCAGAGGATTTGCAAAAGCGAAAAAACTCTGAGCATAAATATACGACGTATATACTGGATATTTTATTTCCAAAACTATGTGAAAATCTCAATTGAAGTCCTCTGTCCAATTGTTCATATTGAAATATTACGCTTGTCAACTGAAAGTTTCGTATTTCATATTCGACTTCCTTGAAATTGAATGAATAAGGACATCTTGTCGTGCGTCAATCGCTCCAGGAACACAGAGCCTGAGAAAAGGGAAATAAACTATACAGAGCTTTTCTACCTCTGTGGTTCATGTATCATAGTGAGGCTTTACAATACTTTTCAGTTTTTATCTCTCCAGATATATATATATATATATATATATATATATATATATATATTTATATATATATATATATATTATATAATCACTTCACTGGTGATACTTTCCACTATATTGTTTAATAAGAATATGCACCACTTGTTTTGTGCAGAACTTATATATCACAGAGTTTCAATTTAACAAGTTTGATAATATGTTTTCTCTATACTATATTAAACAATTTCACAATCATAAACATAAACATAACGAAAAGCAAATCAATCAATCAGTTTCATAAACGAAATATAGTTTATCTATATCATATAGATGTTTTTTTTATGTGTAAATATTACCAATGTATGAAAATACAGCGATCTTATGTTGCATATTATATCCCTTCCATAAAGTAGTTTGGTTGCGTATCGTCTACCTTATTTATAAATAATTTTCAACATATAATCTTGAATAGTAGACAAGGTCTTCAATGAATTTTGATGTAGTGCTCCCCAAACCAGTGTTCCCTATCTTAAAAGTGATTCCACTAGAGATTTATATATTGAAATCAACAAACTTCTACTCAAGAGAACTCTCAACTGATAAAATTTATAAATTAGTTTCCTAATTCGCTTTGCAAAATATAATATATGTTGGCTATATTTTATGTTTCTGCCGAAGATAATTCCTAAATATTTAGTATTTTCAACTTCTTTTATGTCTCCAATAAATATATATATATATATATATATATATATATATATATATATATATATATATATATATATATATATATATATATATATATATATATATAATTATATATATATATATATATATATATATATATATATACTCTAAACTGAATGAGATTTTTTCAAATAGGGTGTTTCGCTTTTTAATGTCGAATATATTTGCTGTATCTAACTTTGTGGAGTGTGAGCAAGTTCGCTATTATATGAAATAAATGATATTTTATCAGTTAAATGTGGCATATAAGGTAATGGAATATATTTTTAATTATCATTTTGTTTGATTTCTAAGATATTAGATATTGAAGGTAATACAAAAGAGATTAATTCTGGAGATGATACTTATAAATAAATAATCAAATACTATGACTTAAAAATCTGACGTGGAAAACTTATGTAACATGCTATACATTTATATTATCACAAACAAATTTTGGGAGGAAAGTCTACGATGGACAAATTTATGAATAGAGAAAGACTGAAGAAATGGATTACTCAATCATTGACAACTGATATCTGTGTAAATTGAATTTGTTCTTCAAAATTTGTGTTTGATATGATAAAAATAAATTGATTGTTGTAATAACTTGATATTTGCTGTATACCCAGATGAACAGAAACCAGAAGAAAGGAAACTCTTAACACTTTGTGTAGGTTAACGTTATAAATTAACTTAGATGTTTAAAGAAGTTTTGTGTGTTCTCAATTGTAGGCAGTCCTGAAGAAGAAACAAATCCGTTTCGAAAGCTTGACATATGGAATGAAGAAGACTAACTTTGAGTCCTTTATTATTGATCGACATTTCTTATCATGAAAATAAATATTCGAATACGACCATTATCACAGTTCACAGTATATATATATATATATATATATATATATATATATATATATATATATATATATAAACATATATACATATGAACAAAAACAAAACTTGAATTTACTATGTTAATTATCTTCTACCTTCGATTGAAAGTAGAAAAATCGGAAAAATTCACACCTTTAACATATTTTGATCCTCTAACAGAAAAAGTTGCTAATGCCATACTTAAATGTAATATTAAAATTGCTTTCAAACCTAAGAAAAAACTCTCAGGATTTTTATTCAATGCCGAAGATATCACTTCAAAATTTGAAAGTTCAGGAGTTTATAGGTTGATTTGTCCTGTATGTAAAGGAGTGTATATAGGTCAGACTGGTCGATCGTTCAAGACAAGATTTATATATTATATAAATAATAATATTAAAATTGATTTCAAACCTAATACAAAACTCTCAGGATTTTTATTCAATGCCGAAGATATCACTTCAAAATTGTCCTGTATGTAAAGGAGTGTATATAGGTCAGACTGGTCGATCGTTCAAGACAAGATTTAAAGAACACCAACAAACTTTTTTTTTAAATAAAACGAATTCAACGTTTTCAAATCATTGCCGTGAAAACCACCTCCCGTTTCGACAAATAGATAACTTTCAAATTATGCACAAATCACCGAAAGGAACCAAACTTACTTACTTAGAATCATTAGAAATTTTTAAACTCAATCATAATGCAAAAGATATCTTGCTGAACGACCAGATTTACTTGATATATTCTCCTATATTTTGTGTATTCAAACAATAATGATGTTTCTAAGAATATTTCATTGTACCAATTTGGGAAATCCACAGCTATTAGATCATCTCGAAATGTGTTCCTCTTGTCTATTTAGGTACCTGCACCACACGTGAACGTAAATCTGTAATTATGTGTGATAATGAACATAGTAAATTCAAGTTTTGTTTTTGCTCATCATGTTGAATTATCACGTAGTAACGACAGATTCCATCATCAGATACATACATACATATATATATATATATATATATATATATATATATATATATATATATATATATATATATCTAAATATATATTACATAAAGTGAACAAGGAATACGTATTCCCTAACGCAAAATCTGCATTCACAATCCAACAGTGAATTATAGAAAACGTCAAGTCGCCCTGACTCAAAATCTGCATATAGCTGTTTCGATCTTATTAGATCTCATCAGTGCAGCTCAATTGACTCGGAAAAAATCAACAAATTCCTCCTTGTTATCCAATACAAATCGTGGTCGGAAACATATAATCTGGATAACAACCCAGAGTGCCCTCCACCAAAGAAATTGGAAACCAACAATTCACCGTTTAGACCGAAAATACAGGACTTCGTGGTGAGAGCACGTACCTCGTGACATGAGGATATCTACTCAACAACAGTGGCGTATATTCCAAGGCACCCTAACATAGTGATTAAAAACCTTTTGATATACTCACGAGAGCGCTCTCCGTAGATACTAGCAGCGTAATACGCAATATACATCAATCAAATTGACTCCCAGTCAAATGAGCAGCACTGATGATATCTAATAAGATCGAAAAGGCTTTATTGACGTTTTGAGTCGGGGTGACTTTTTTATAATTTACCGTTGGATTCTGAATGCAGATTTTAGTAGCGGCATACGTATAATCTGCTATATATATATATATATATATATATATATATATATATATATATATATATATATATATATATATATATTTATATATATATATATATCTATATATATATATATATATATATATATATATTTATTTATATATATATATATATATATATATATATATATATAATCTCTTGATAATTATTAGCAATAACAGGCTGGTTGAATTGAATCTTAAAAAACTCGATAAAAGATCGAAAAGGCTTTATTGACGTTTTGAGTCGGGGTGACTTTTTTATAATTTACCGGATGGCATTGATCGCCTCCGTGGCAAAGTTTGACCAAATCTCCCAAACCGGAGAATTCAAACAATAAGCCACTAATGTGTGATTGTCTTCCGTAGCAGAGGATTTTGTTTATTGTGCTATTTTCATCTCCAAATTTTCAATCCAATGCTTGGCTACGCCGTTCTGATGAGGACCAAAGAGTCCGAAACACGTGTCAACGGCTGCTTCCATATAAGCGAGCTATACTGATAATTCTACTCTACTTGTTTAATATTTTCCCTCGACTAATTTCTTTGTTGTTAGATAAATAGTACCCTATTATTATTATTTTCGAACATTACGTGGGTAAAGGTTTCTGTGGTTTCCCTTGCCATCTAATAATAACAATTTTGAATGTTGATATTAGACTGAATAGCACGTAATAAATAACAAAGAACAGCCACATCCGAAAAAAATTTTAGTGGGACAAAGTAGTCTTTGTCTATTCAAATTTTTTCAAATCAATAAATGTCAAAGAAATTTCAATTTTTTCAAAAGTTTTGAAAAACTACGAATGTCGTAGCGAAACGTCAAGTTTTTAATAAAATCGAGTTTTTTAAGATTCAACCAGCCTGTTATTGCTAATAATTATCAAGAGATTAAAAATAGATCACAGGCAACAACAATTCAAATATATATATATATATATATATATATATATATATATATATATATATATATATATATATATATATATATATATATATATATATATATATATATATATATATATATATATATATATATATATATATATATATATATGGGGCCATTAATTTTTTTGCATTTTGTGAACGACTTACCTCAGCATAAATCTAAGCCAAATTCCACTTAAAAAATGTCTCAAGACAGTGCTTCTATCCAAGTGTTATTATGGCGTGGAAGAGTTTATGCTGGATTATGCACTGACTTAATTTTGTACCTTACACTTAATACCTTGATCTTAATTTGTTATTTTGTTTGTAACTCTCAGATAGATTTTCCATTTTACGGTTTGTGTTTTAATTGTTGAGTGCTGTTGTATTTTGCAATTGTTTGTAATTGACTTATCCTATACATTTGTCAAATGTCTTAAAGGATTAATAAATTATTATTATTATTATTATTATTATTATTATATATATATATATATATATATATATATATATATTAAATTATGTAATGTATGAAATTGACTATGGCCAACAAGTATGATTTTCATGATTTGATATATATATATATATATATATATATATATATATATATATATATATATATATATATATATATATATATATATATATATATATATATATATATATATATATATATATATATATATATATATATATATATATATATATATATATATATATATATATATATATATATATATATATATAAGAATATATACTGTGGCGGAAGGAGTACGTTCTTTGGTTGTATACATAAATGAAAGATTAGTTTTCAACCTTTTTTTATCTCTCGAACTGTATAAAGATAACATGGTTCTCTTTATATTCGCTACCGAAGTGTGAGTCCCCTATAAACAAATAACACGGGAAGAAATGCTATTAAGTAATTCGCAGAATGAACTGCAGTAGCCTTTCATTCCTTATCATTGTTTATGCTCCATATTACTGAAATAGGTGAATCCCATCACACTGACGGGTTTCATATAAAATGTGAACTAAAACAATATAAAATCAGATTTAGCTTCTTGTTTCTGTTGAGTTCCTATTTGTTCAACGAATATCAAAATGAGGACAATTACTTCAGTTTTCGCTGCGTTGTTAGTCATAATGGGTGTTCAAGCTTACAACATAGCTGAAGATGAATTTGGTGAAAATTATATAATGGTGCCATTGTCATCAAGTCGTCAAAGAAGGTAAAAATATATCAGTTATTTTGAAAAAAACGTATCCGAAAATTTTTTATTAACTTACTTTGAAATCGTTTCATATGCCATAGTTCAAATTATTTTAAAATTTGTTCTTAGGCAGACTTCGGTTGATATAAGGCCAGGAGCAGGTGGAGGTAGTCAAGTCACCTTGGGGCATCAAGGAACTATTTTTCGAAACGATAAACATTTAGTGGCTGGGGGAGGATTCGCATCAAAACAATTCCATCCTAGAGGACCAACTACACTTGGAGGAAATATTGGCTATCAACATATTCCATCAGGTAGACTTTTATATTTATAAGAAAATAGAAAACAATAATAACATTAATCGAAAGAAGGATAATCATTTAATTATTCTGTATAATCTACATGTGAAATATCCTCATAAATACTATAGTATTTGAAAAGAGTAATAATCTTCAAAATAATTCAATAAAAAGGAAGCCAGATTTCAAAAACTAAGAAAAGGTAAAGCTCATAATATTTTATCATTGTATCTTTAACACTGATATTCAAGATCAATTCATAATATATAAACTTGTCTGCCTAGGTTCTGGAGTAAACATAGGTGCTTCAAATACTCGACATTTCGGAACAGATTTAAGAGCAAATGGAAACGTCAACCTCTGGCGTCAGGGAAATTCTAGGCTGGATGCTACTGGAAGTTATGGAAGACATTATGGAGGACCCTGGGGTACCGGAAGGCCAAACTGGGGAGTCGGACTTAACTTCAACCATAGATTTTAGTTAGTTTCCCCCACTGATAGGTTGAAACGCAATACCAATGTATATACTAATTTATTTTAAATTTAAATATTTGTAAATGTGAATTTTCCGAGAATAAAAAATTTCAGATATTAGAAAAACACATGTTTGATATTAACGATTATTATAATTGAATATATGATGCGGAGTTTCACCATACGGTGGCTTCATCAGAAAGAACTGATTACTTATTTAGCCAAATAACGGCCTTGTCAATTCAAAAATTGAAGATATTCGAATTTGATTTATAACTGATCGATTAACCATAGAGGAGTCGTATCATAATAAATTATTCCTAGAGGACCCAATACACTTGGTAGAACATAGGCTAGTATCATATTCTATCAGGTAAACAGTTTTCCTTCCACAATAAAAGTAGAAGCAATTGTAACATCAATGGAAAGATTTCCTATTACTTACGCGTGAAATCAGATGAAACCACTATAGGACTATGAAGTCTTATTATCTTTGATATAATTTAATGAAACAAAACTCAGATTTTAACAGACAAGAAAAGAAAAAATATCTGTATAACATTCTATTATCGTATTGTTCTGATTTATATTCAGGATTAATTCAAATATATATCTATATTGGATGAAAATTTAAGTTTCAGGGAACACTTTACAATGATTCATGAAAAAATATCAAAGAAGCTATTTTTCTTCTCAAGAATAGATGCGCAGATATCAATGAAAGCAAGAATGACAGTCTATAATAGTATCATTCAACCACATTTTGATTATACTGTTCTACAGTACTCTTTCTTCTGGACAATAACAATAAATCTTCTCTTCAAAAACTTCAAAACTATTTCAATCGGTTCATCAGGTGCAATCATGAAGTTCACGAATATTATACTAGAGGAGCAAACAACTTCCATACCTATAGACAGATCCAATACCAGAAAGGGTATGAACTCATTATTTGTTCGGGGTATAGTTCAGTATAACTCCTTACCAGATGAAGTTAAAGACTGCAATACACTTATAACATTTAAGAGAAAACTCTCAAAATACCTGTGATATAGTTGTGAATGTGTTTATATTTTATTTTGAATGTATACTGTTGGATTTGGTGGTTGTGGTGTAGTTTTTGGTTGTGTATTGCATTTTATCAATTTTATTTTTATATTTGTCAATCTTATATTGTTTATTTAAGAAATGTATTGTGAATATTAGGATTTTCCTATTTAATAAACAAACTTACTTACTTATACATTTGTCTGCCTGGGAGTAATTATGAATGCTTGGAATACTCGGCATTTCAAAACAGATTTACGTACTAATTGAAACGTCAACTTTTGGAATCTGCAAAATTCAACAATGGTTGCAACTGAAGTTATAGAGGATCTACTGAAAGTACAAACTGCGAAGTCAGGCAGAATTCAAACCATAGATTCTAGTATCTTTGTGATTCTACTGAAATTCACTTTAGGGAAATGCGGACACTAATTAATTTTTTATGTGAATATATAAAATCTTCATTTCAATTATCCAAACAAATGAAAACCAAACAGATAGAACCATATGATTTCACAATTGACAAAAATCTTAAAACAATGGTAAGATAATAAGGGGACATGCATCAATTACGTGAGGTGTTTAGGAGGGGAGGAGGTAGTCGAGAGTAATCTCCCGAGAGAGAGGGAGTAGTCTCGGGAGTTTTCCCGCAAGAAACAGTATAAAATTGCGAGTAAACTGGGTTAAATTAAGTAAAAAATGTTTCTCCACTAAAATATGGCTAAATCATATATGATAATATTCATCGCGGCTTGATTATGCACTGAAAGAAGAATTTATTAAGTAGGGGAGAGCGGGGCTGAAAGTGCCGATTTCGACAAATCCTTATATGATTCATATAAAACAAGTACTAGGGGAGACCGGGGCAAAATGATCCAGTCGGGCAAAACGATCATCCCCAAATTTCTGACGATGTATTATATTTAATACGCCAACTGATCGAGCAATCTTTCTTTTGGTCAGTTTCACTGTAACCGTCAATTTGCGTACACGTCTTATAAGTTTGTGGTATAAAAAACCATTTTTGGCGCTGTTGATCTAAGGTAAGCATCTCGATATAAGGTCTATAATTCTGTACTAGTTGTTTTAATGATATGTTTGAGTGGTAGTTATTGAACTCTGCTTATTTTGATAGGTTTACGTCGTTTCAAAACTTAACTTGATATATTATATTTAGTGCACGTGACTCGGTTTACAAGAGTAATAAATGGGGCAAAACGAACCTCTTTAAGGTGGGGCAAAATGGTCCTGGATCATTTTGCCTCACTATGTCGGTTTTAATTTCTTTGCAGACTCGATTATGGTGCGTACCTACGTGAGAAAAACCGAGCGACAGAACTGGACCATTGAGAGTATTGAACAAGCTATTAAGGCTGCAGAAAATGGTGCGTGCATACGTACGGCATCAACTTTTAACGTTCCAAGAATGGCGTTAAAACAGCGCATTATCAAGAGAAGAGCTGATATCACCACCCAGTCATTGAAAAGTCTGGGATTCTTTCATTGTGTGTTTACAGAAGACCAAGAAGCTGAACTTCTACGCTATATATTTGATATGGAAACCCGTATATATGATCTGACTCCACGTGATGTGCTTTGCCTAGCGTTTCAGTTAGCTGAGAAAAATAATATGTCACACCCATTTACGAAAGTGAGTCAAGCTGCCGGTAAAGACTGCTGTTTTCAGTTTCGGAAAAGACATCCGAATTTATCTCTAAGAAGTCTAGAGTCAACATCAGTAGCACATGCAAAAGGTTTTAACAAGGTAGTTGTCAATACATTTTATGGCTATTTATATGAAAACAGAATCCATAGACAAACAACTTCCTGCTCATAGAATCTTCAACGTTGAAGAGAATTCAGTGAGTACAGTTTCAGGAATGAATCCAAAATAGTTGCATTGAGAGATCGAGTTAGAATCTGATTCCGAGTCAGACAATGATGCAAAATGTTTGATCTGTGGTGAGTCGCGAGGTCTGCGAGTGGAGAGGGTTGGATTCAATGCAGCCAGTGTCCTCTGTGGGCCCATGACGCCTGTTCAGGCGCAGATGAAATCGATGACGTCTTCGTATGTGATCATTGTGCGTATAATCCTTTAGCGAAAAAAGTATCTCGTAGAGTTCTAGATAAGGTACACGTTGTCTAAATAAATAAATTTTTCTAAATTGGTATATTAATAATTAGGTATATCAATCATGTTTAGGGATCATTGCAATTATATATTTTGTTTTCTACAATGGCTATATTTCAGATTTTTCAAAAATAAACAGTTATCGTATTGTTCTTCGATATTCTTTTTGAAGGATCATTATACCCCATGAGGAGGGGCAAATTGATCCTTAGGTCATCACGTCATAATCCGTAAATATCTTACATTAGACTTCGATTACAAGAATGACCGTACCGTGGTTTTATTTATAAATGATGACTTTACTTACTCCAACTGTAACAAATCTCCAAATTACATATACCCTTAATTATGAACATTTAAACCTTAGGGGAATCATTTTGCCCCGGTCTCCCCTATGTCTGAAAGTAGTGGTTCATCCTAAGCCAAATTTAGTCTTTATTACGAATTTACCTACAGATTTTCCACAATTTTAATAGTTTTTGAGAAAAAGTGATTTTTTAATACAGCGGCGGCAAGGCACTACCAACCCCACTTGGGGGCAAGTTGTGCCATAGCTGAGGTCGGTTGTGCCGTTGATAATGCTAGATGTTTTACATGAATGAAAATTGATTGAGAATTAAAAAGTATTTTTTAATAATACATTTATTCGCTATACTTTTTACAATAAATTAACAGTGCAGAGTTAGAATAGACATCACAACATATGATGCTGTACCATTCTTGTTCGTTATCAGAACTGTCATCTTGCAAAACTCTTCTCTTAGCGAAGTTTTCAGTCGGTGTTTTTGTTTGTTCACCTTTTCCCTAGCGTTTTCCCCCTTCTCTTCATCTTCTTTTTAGTTTCACTTTCTTTCTTCTTCTTTCAATCAGCCTGTTCTTCGGCCAAAGCATTTTTATCTGGAGTGTCCGTAAGAGCTGCTGTATTTATTTTACGTCCTTTTTTATGTTCAATTAATCGGGGAGGTGCTTTAGGCATTGGTCTTATCAGATCTGATGAGAAAATTGCTGTATTTTTATCTCCTGTGTTGTTATCAGCTGATTGAGGAAGCTGGAAGTTGCAGCAAGGAATAGGCTCCTGAGAGCACCGACGAGGCCCTTTCTGTCAAAGACAATAAACGCAGTATAAAGTATCAAAAAAGTGCTTGCATAAACATGAACAATATTGAAACAATAAGGGTTGTTTAGGAGTTTGTTGTGCCGCGGCACAACCAACCCCACATGAACGGCACATTTTACCCCGCTTGTGAGAATGTGATATTTTGTCTCACATATAAAAATACTCTACTCAAAGCATTAGAATTACACTGCATAACAGACTAGGATAAATAACATTTTACTGAAACTCTCATATTAAAAGCACGAAACATGCTAGCTTGCGACCAAAAAGTATAATCGAAACGAGAATATTCACTTACTTGGTGCTGGAGGACCCTCACATGCAATGCTCTTCGGTCCGCGTCACTGATGCAATTAAAATGGCAGCCGAGCCGAGTGTGCCCGACTGTTAGGCATTACGCGACACAATATGATCTTATATCTATCTCTTTCTGTTTTTGAAATATTCGCGTCGGCACAATTTACCCCCGGCACTTTCAGCCCCGCTCTCCCCTACATATAAATTACATTTGTTTGGAAACAATTAATTCATTCATTAAATATGAACAATTATTCTTCTAACATTATTCGGTAACTAATAATGAATATTTATTAATAGTACTTAAATAAATTTTTTCTTTTGGAAAGAATATTTGTTTTTCATATACCGTACGATGGGAAGATTATTCATATAAAAAATAATGCTATAACCTTTTATAATAAATATACGACGCACTAATAATTTTCACTGAAAAAAAATCTGTATGGCGTATTTCAACAATTGTTTTACTATCAATTTCATTTTCTCCAGATTTCAATGAAATATTACTAATTTACTTGAACTTATAGAGTTTTTTATTTAAGTTATGGCGGAATGAAAAGTGTCAAAGTAGTATTCACACTTGAGATCATACATGAGTCTCCGTTGACTGAATAAGAGTGAGTATTTTTTCAAAAATTTTAGTAGTTCCTATTTAAGTATTTTATTGTTAACTCGCATGGTGATTCTATGCTACTTCATTCAAAATATTAAATACTAGTCTTGAATAGAAAAAATTATAATAAAATGGTTTCTTTGAATAAATCTAATGCAATCGAGCACAGATTAACATAATAAATACGTATTAAAAAAAATCTCAGGTGAGATTCAAGGAGTGGGGAAAGGGTCGAACAAAATCTCACGACATCTCACCAAGGGTAATTTATACTATATTAAAAACAATTACGCACGACGTACGTACGTTAATGAAAAGTTCAATTCAATTCAGACATTGATAGAACGAAATTTCCTACAATCCCTATAGATTGATAAATATAAAAAATTCAGGTCTCTTCCGTAGCTCCCAGATAGATCTTAATATTTCCAAAATGGGGAAACTACCTGACTAGCAATTCAGTATGGAATTTCCTCACTACTACTATTTTCTACTCATTATTTGTATATATCACTATATTTACTTTTTCTACCTATTTGTTATATAGATACACATTTTTTGTTACTGAATGTATTCGACTAATGTCAACAGATTGCGTTTAGCATCCGAAGAAGGTGAAGTCCCACCGAAACGTACGTCTTCCGTTATTGCTTTTAATATACGTGTGAATTGTTATCTAACCATTGTCTTAACACGTTGCCTGCCAAGCTCATTTTTCCAAAAATGCCCCAACCGGCCGATGTTGTTTTTTCATCTTTTTTCACTTGAAAAATGGTATATTGTATGTGAAATTAATCAACACATTAAGATCTAGTAAAAAATTGAAAAAAAAATGTGTTGGTCCCATGGAACCAACGCGGGCCATTGAAGTACATTTGTTGGACTGTACGCCGTTGGTCCCAGAAGTTTCGAAAAGTGGCTTTCGAACTTCTATTGACGACAGACATTGCAAACGCTCATATTTTAAATAAGCTTGTAACTGGGGACAACATATCGGGAACAGATTTCAAGAAAAAAAAATAAAAATAGTATAGCATCTGGTTAGTACAAAAGTTACCTATGATGTAGACACCCAGACAAGAAGAATCAAGGGTAGTCATGTTCTTAGAACCGCGAACGAAGGAAATAAGCATAACAGGAGGAAGATGTGCAAAAATTGTTACAAGAAAAACGCTGAACAAGGCGGACGTAAATATGCCATGAATAAAACCAAAAAAGTAGATTCATATTGTGACCAGTGCGAAAATCATCAGTTTTTATGCTTAGAGTGTTTCAATGAACTAGATAATTGAAATGTATTATTTTTATATTTTTGAGAAATCTTGTTTGTTTACTTCTCTTTTATTGTTCACACCTTTGTGTTTATTTAAATAAAAAATAATGCAACTTTTTCGCAATACATTTTGTCGTTATAGACTGACCGGGACCACATCAGTCATTTTCAAAGAAATTGACCAACCATATTTACTAAATATAGTTTCCAGGCCATGTTGGTCCCTTCCTAAAAAATATGTATCTGAATATGAATCAATGGCTTCACAGTCATCAAAAAGTATGATGGTCCCATGGGACCAACGGGGCCGTTTCAAGCAGCGCCTTCGTTGGTCCCAAGGGACCTGCATGGCAGTCAACGTGTTAATATACATATATTACTAATGTATTTGTCATATATTGGGAACAAACAATTCACTGTTTAGACCGAAACTGCAGAATTCCGTCGAGATAACAAATACTTTCCAACATGAAGATGTCTACTCTGCAAAGGTGGCATACGGGATTCCAGAGCACACTAACATAGTGTTTGAAAACTCTCGAATTACTCACTCTGTAAATGCCAAAATGCTTGTTGTGATATTCGCAATATTAAACAAAAAATTCATGAAAAATATACAAGCTGACCACAGTCAATTCAATAACATAAATAACATAACGGAAAATTCTTCAATAATTTAAAAAATTATCAAACAATCTTCCAAGGAAGCTGGTTATATAAACTCTTGGAATATATTAAAACAATGGCTAAAAATAACAATTTACACATTTATTATAAGAAATAACGCATGACGCACGTTTCGGTAGAACTTCACCTTCTTCAGATGCTAATGGCAAACTAACTATGATTCTCTGTTACATCGAAAACAAGAAAGTTTTCGATATAACAGAGAATCATAGTTAGTTTTAGTACCGGTCCAACCAATCCAAAATCTTGGAATATGTTTGGCAAACTAGTATACTTTTCAAGATTTGATTTTTTAATATCCTTGTCTCTTATATATTACTGTTTCGATCGTTATCAGGCACTTTGAACAGATATAAACGTGTTCGAAAATTTCCGCATGATAGAACTTTGCGAATACACTTGAGTCTATTCACAAAACTTCACGACCAACTTCTCGAGAGTGGCAAACTTTCGGCATATAAAACAGCTCCCAGGATTTACAGTGTAACATAGTGAAATAATAATTATAGAAGTAGTTCACGTAGCATTATGTTCTCTGCTGAGCCGTAATTCGGATTCTGGGATTATGCAGAATTAACTCGGATGAATTGGCTTGCATTTCCGTAGTCAGCCGATATTGCAGAACTCTCCAACATTGTGTAGAGTTGAGCGTCGGCAATAATTGGAGATTATTCTACAAGATATTTATTTATATATTAAAAAGTATTAACAATTGGTTGGTAAACTATTCCATTATAAAGTCTTATGAATACTCCACTTCTAAATCAATTCATCGAAAATTAGATTATATTTTCTAATTTGGGAACTATTTGAATATAATTTATATGTGAAATTAGTTGAGGATTTGAAATTTGGTTGAATCCACTGCAAAAAACAATGCAGAGAGAAAAAAGTTAATCATGAAACTTCTCACGCATGTAAATGTATTCCAAATAAGTATTACTCGTTAGAGCATACAATTTGAGAAACAAATAGTAAGTAATAATATCTGGAGTTAGTCCAGCTTTGTGAAACGTTATATGAAAACGAATATAAAAACCTGACCTGCACTTCACTGCTGACTTTCGATAAGTGAAATAGTCTATTATTTCCGGGAAAATAGGACTTAAAACTCTATCACAGCGAGCTGCATTAGAAGAGCAGGTTTTCATAACATATCCAGTTTCAAAAATATATTCATTATATTATGATTTTATTTCCAAATTTAAGAAAAAATGCCCCTATAATGTGTAAACAATATTCATTTCCTCCCCAGGAGATCAATCCCCCAACCAATTCATATAGAAATGAATAGCATTCAAGATATCGTGAGAAAATACCTACCTATAAAGTTTCAACCCTATGGTACCAAAATTTCGCCTCTATCGTTTAAACAAGATTTGTTTCTCTGGGCGTCAACCCCCCTAACGAATTCGCATTAAAACCTATCTCATTCAATATATCATACGAAAATACCTACTCATAAACTTTCAAGCCTATTGCTCCAAAATTACGCCCTTTATCATGTGAACAAGATTTATTTCTTCACCCAGCGGGTCAACCCCGCAACCAATTCGAACCAAAACCAAGTCCATTCTACCTTTTTACAAATTATCAACTTTATTGCTTGAAAATTGGGCCCGTTATCGTGTAAACAACGCTAAAATACATAAGCACATACACACATACATACATATATATATATAATATATATATATATATATATATATATATATATATATATATATATATATATCAGGGGCGGCTAGTCAAAGGAGGCTAAGCCTCCTCAATAATATTCCGTGTATCACTAATATATATATTATATTGAATAGTCAGCATTCAGCATATTCATATTAATCAAAAATCATATTATTTTATGCACCTACCTTCCTTTCAACCTACCATTATATAATATAATTTATTAATTAAGATAGAAGGTATTTACATTTACTGCATTTCATTCATTTCAAGATTTGTGGCAACGCTGCGGGAAAGCTTAGGAAGGTATATTTTCTCAACGTTCATTATGCCTGCCACAAAAAAAGCAAACTCACACCACTCAAAAACAAATACTTCCGAATGAATACTTCATTGAAATAGGAAAACCAAAAACACATGTACATGGCAACACCGATCGATAAAGTCCAGTCTTATAAAATGTCGACCAATCACAACTATAGAATCTCCCTGACATCGTAGTAAAGTCGTTGATTGAATCGTAGTATGATCCTAATTCGTACTGTCTGAATAATGGACGCCGGGAATCAGCTCGCATTACGCGTATTGTTTTTAAAATCAGTTTGATTACTGAAAATTAATTTTCAAAAATTTTCAATGGTGACTTAGTGGAATATTTGTTATCCCATAACTTTAGTGCCCTAAGTTATGAGGATAAAGTTTTGATAAAAACAAAAAAAACTTACCCCTGAATTAAACAATTTGGTGCAGCGTAACAGAAAACAAAACCGCGGTGTTTTAAATACAACATTATGAGAGACATCCTTGCCTAACCGGATTCACAGGGTAAAAAATAAATTATTTTGTTGGCAGTGTTTACTTTTTTACTAGTGAAAATGTCTCTGTTTGGGGCCGCTTAGGATTTGAGGATGTTATTCTAGTATACCTAGTTGAAAGTGAGGAATTTTTCCAACCGATAAAGTAACTTTAAATACAGCACGCGGATTAATATCTTACTTACAAGATAAGGAATTTATATATTTTTTAAACATCTTTAAATTAATTTTTGAACAAACAGAAATAGTTTTTCAAATCTTACAGCACAAGTTTTCAGATGTAATTTTACTCACGAAATCGGCTCAAGTTTCTTTTGGAAAAAATTTCAGAATTTCGTGCAGAAGTTTATTTTTAAAAAAAACTATTTCTGTATTTCAAACTACTGATGATACGACTCAATTTAGCCCAAAACGAAAGAAATTTCAGTTACGCAGATATGGAGCTTCACTATAAGCAAATATTTTTATGAAATTTTGGATACTATTAGGGGTCAAATAGAAATAAGGTTCTCTGATTTGAAAGAACTGCATTTCTTCGACTTACTCAATAAAAATTTGTTTACCGGATTTTTCGGCTAATTTTCCAGATAACCTTTTGGAAAATTTATGTCGAAAATACACTTTTTTTGATAAGGTGGCCATAAAAAAGTGAACTGTGGGTGTTGTTTATAATGACAATTGAAATTTTGGGGCAAAATGAAAATCATGTGAGGACTATTAAATATCCTTTTGATAATGATTTGAATCAAGAATTACCCAAGTTTATTAAACTCTTATGTCTAATTGTTTTCTATCCCGGTGACATCAGCTTCCGTAGAGCGCCGTCGTTTTCCACTCTTAAGAGAATTAAAACTTATTTACGAAATTCAATGAGCCAGGATCGTTTGAAAAATATTAGATTGTTGTCTATTGAAAAGGAATTGGTAAAACTTTTGGCGAAAGACAAAAAATTTTATGAGGATATCATAGATCATTTTGCTAACGTTAAAGATCGCAGAATCCCGCTAATCTTCAAAAATATATAATAACTTTTTATTTGCTCTCACCAGCTGTTAAAAAATTCGTTAAGTAGGTAGGTAGGTACCTATTACGTGAAAGAAAAAATTTGATGAATAGATGAATTGATTAATTGGCTGAGAAGAATTTTTGTGAATATTGTAAATAGGAGTTGTAGGTCTCAAGGTAGACACTCGAAAGTGAAAACAAATTAATAGCTTAGGATGCTTGTTTTACTTTGATTTTCTTTAAATTATATTGACCTTGAAATCCTAAAAACTTTCGCCTATGGTGTATTTTTAACACCTCTTGTAGCCTCCTCAAACCAAAACCTCACGAGCCGCCACTGATATATATATATATATATATATAACTTGCACAGTATTGTCAGTTCACTAGAATTCATGATCATATCAGGGAAATTAATAAAGAAACAATAATTGAAAATATTTGCGTTTAAATGGAATGAGACTTTTGAAATTCTTTATTTCAGAGACTACTTCGTTTAATCAGTAAAATAAAGATGCCGAATGCATTCGATAAAATAATAAAATATGTTCCGAACGTCGTGAATATGATAATATAATGATAACCAATAAAATAAGATTTTTGTTTGTTTCCCGAACATATTTTTGTTAATTTCCAGCTGATTCAGTGTGATATAATTTTACCTAATTATTTTTCACATATTCATTTGACAATACATCTCAGGATAACGATATACTCGAATATTTCCTCAGAAGTATTTGTAAGACGAAAACATCCTTCATGAATATAAAATATACTGTGAATGTTGGCAAAAATTATTCATTATTTCTATCTAAATTGAATGTAGCTACGGCAAATATCAACTTCCGCTATTCAATATGAAATATCATTCAAAATATTCAAGAAATTCAGTCGTAGCAAATTCTATAATGAGAAAACTCATGCTTGAATATACTAACCTACTCATTGTGAATCAAAGAAACCTTTACTTAATAGAAACTCACATTAAGAAATAAGAACATATTTATTTAAACTCAATTTCCACTATATTTACAATTAAATAACAATTGTTTCCACAACACAGTGTCTTCATCAGATTTAGTTACAAACAAAACTGAGTTTAAAACTAACTTAAGTTTAAATAAACGTATACTGACTCATTTTGTAACTTATACCTAATTTAAATTTAATGATAAAATAATCAACGTTCCCTCAAAAAAATCACTTGTTCTAGTCCTGTAATCATCTCATTCATATCCAAATATAAAAACATTACAACAACGCAAAATAGAACAAATTTCGTTGTTTGTTGAAAGCAATCGTTTTATGATTTTGTCTAAGATTAAGGAATAATAAAATAGAAAGAAATTTTACCGTGAATGTTTATAAGCATAGCATGATAAGAAACGGGAATTACTCATACATTTTGAAAAGTTCAATTTAAAAGTGATCAAATTTTATTTTTCAATATAGGTAACCGCAAAAGATTTGAAGATTTTGATATTGTAGGGAATACCCGTATTTATCCAATGTTATATAATTGTTATGACCAAACATCAAACAAAAATTGTGTATAATGTGTATATTTATTATTTGTTTACAATTTGTTTATAATATTCACTC
>JARQZK010005069.1:0-25000 GCA_030704885.1 Cynegetis impunctata
GTGTGCGCTTTATATTTACTCATACTGAAAATATTCTGAAATATATTATTACGCCAGTTGTCCATTCCTCGAACAATATATTATGTATATATATATATATAAATATATATATATATATATATATATATATATATATATATAGTATATATATATAATATAAAATGTTTTCATCTATCTGTAAGATGTGGTTCGTTTGTTTCCGACGGGCTGTGTCATATTTATATGCCATATAGTCACTTGAAGGAATATATAAGGCCGTTAGAAATATTTGGTTGGTTATCACTTTCGATGAATGGATGATACTGATGAGCCCAAAATAAGGGCGAAACAGACTGTCTATCATTTCCATTGATTTTGATAAACAACTTAATGTTTCTAACATACACCATCCAAGGTATATGGAGGCATTTCGATGTTTTGTGAACTCGTATAACCAGCTTCGCTAGGAGGTTTGTTTGATTAGTTTCAAATAAATGTCCTAGTACTTGATTTTATTGCCACGAACGTGTTTCGATAACACGAAGAATTCTGTTTTCTATATATATATATATATATATATATATATATATATATATATATATATAATATATATATATATATGCTATATATATATTAATATATATATATATATAAGATATATATATATATATATATATATATATATATATATATATATATATATATAGTTTATATATAATATAATATATATATATATATATATATATATATATATATATATATATATATATATATATAACTGAGATTGAATTCTCGCACATCACTTGGCGAAACATCATAAAGAATAAAGTATAAACTTTAAAATAAAAACACTTGGCTTATGTTTCACAATATAAAAAATATTTAGATACTGTATTTAGCAGTAATAAAAAAAACTTGAAGTCATTCTTGGTCAATAATAAAGAAAAATCTAACATCGGAGAAAACAGTGGTATTTACAAAATATTTTGCGACGAATGCCCTGCTTTCTATATTGGACAGACAGGAAGGAATATAAATATTCGTGTTGAAGAACATAAAAAGTCAATTTTACAAAACAAAAATACCACTGGCTTCTCTGAACATTGTATAAAATTCAATCACTTCCTGGATTTCAACAAAACCAAATTGTTACATTCAGGTAACAAGGGTAAACGTCTTGACCTTCTCGAAATTCTCGAAATAAGTTCCGCCCATAATACTCAATTACCCCTTGTAAACGAACAAATTGATTTTCAGGTATCACCTTTGCTTTTGTCTGTTTTATAAATTACGATGCAATACTCTCATGTAGTCAGTCTTGATAATGAGTTCATAGCTCGAAACATGCCGACTTTTTATTACTGCTAATACAGTATCTAAATATTTTTATATTGTGAAACAAAGCCAAGTGTTTTTATTTTAAAGTTTATACTTTATTATATATATATATATATATATATATATATATTATAAAATATATATATATATATGTATATATATATATATATATATATATATATATTTATATATATATAATATATATATATATATATATATATATATAATATATATATATATATATATATATATATAATATATAATATATAAATATATATATATATATATATATATATATATACATATAATATACATATAATATATATAATATATATATATATATATATATATATATATATATATATAACTGAGATTGAAAACGACTTTTCGTTACTGCTAAATACAGTATCTAAATATTTTTTATATTGTGAAACATAAGCCAAGTGTTTTTATTTTAAAGTTTATACTTTATTCATTATGCCGGCTCTTCACGTTGGCCAACATAGTGGCGAACTTGATGGCCAAGTATCGCCAACATGTAGAGCGAGTGTTTGTGATACATTGGTTTGTATTGGAATGATGGCCGACAAGTTGGCGCGAGATCCGTGTGGTGTCGGTTTTTTACAAAAGATCAAAGGGTTGTGGCAGAATTTTGGCCGTCGCGTCCACACGTTGGTCACACTTTTAGTTTGCTACGAGCTTTCAGAGTGATCACACGCAAATGATTTTTACCCCGAGGCGAAGCTAAGGGGTTATAGTATCACGACAAAAAGTTAGTAGCTGGTCCGATTTTGAAAATTCCAACGGATATCGATGAAACACATATGATTTCATAAGAAAAGTGTTCTCAAAAATTTTTCCTCACGAAGAATAAAAAAATTATAGCGATTTTTAGATTTTTTTGTCCATAGACGTGTGGTGCTATCTATAAATCTTAAACCTAAACCGATTTTCACAATAATGAAATGAAATGATAGCATTTAATGTATATTTTTTAATTTATATAACACATTCAGAAAATATTGACGTGGCGCCACCTAGAAATAAAAAAATTAGTAGAAATTATGAATTTCACTCAAAATTTTGATTATATCTCAAATACTATACATTTTCCGATATAGTCATCATGAGGAAAAATGATTTGCGATAGACTTATTAGGCATTACGACATGCACATGCGCCGAGGGGTTTTATCATTCCTATTGCTAGGCAGTAGGGTGTCCGGATTGTTTAAATTTTATATTTACGCGTCGTAATTAGTGTTCACAAAATGTCAGTATGCTGTGAATAAATGAACCGCAGCAGCCGTTAGCTCCCCAATATCCATTTTAATGAATTGATCCGAATATTGGCCAGTATCGAAGCAAACTGAACGACCTTCCAACAGTTCCAACGTGTGGATGCCACCACGAACTCTTGACGAATATATTGGCCACAACATTCGCCACTATGTTGGCCAACGTGAGGAGCCGGCTATATATATATATATATATATATATATATATATATATATATATATATATATATATATATATATATATATATATATAGTTGCGCCGACTCCTAAGGGCATGAGGGGGCCCGAGCCCCCTGAAAAATTTAGTTGTTAACTAATAATTTAAGAAAATTATTAGTTATATCATGCTTTGTAAAATCTCAAAATTATGTTGGCATTTTTATTTTAATCATTTACTAATTTAGAGCAATATTAAAAATCTTTATGAAATAGAGAATTAAATACATACAGAATGTTAAATTTTCAGTTTCGAAATATTAGTACTAGTTTAGTACTGTATTACTATATTACTAGAGTACTGTATTATTTATTTTCAAATGGTCACATATTTTTTTATTCATATTTTATAATACTCAAATATTTTTAAAGCATTAACTTTGAAATATTGTTTGTATTCAATGAACCCTGAGTAATTATAGTTTAGGGTTTATTAAAATATATTTTCAGTCTTTTCAGAGCTATATATTCACTGCTCTGTAGTAGTCTAACATCATAATTATTACCCTTAAATTAAATTATCTTTTCACGAAAATACCGTGTGTGTTTCGTTTTTCAAAGCAAAAAGGCTTGTCGAGTTTCCCGGAGTGTCGAATTATCGAAAGTCGAGTTTTCGGGGTTCTAATGTTGATCATATGACTCTAAAATGCTTAAAAAAAACTTTGAAACTGGAAAATTTTCCCCGGTATGCCCCCCCAATATGTTCATAAGTCGGCGCCTCTGTATATATATATATATATATATATATATATATATATATATATATATATATATATATATATATATATATATACGAGGGCTATCCAGAAAGTAGATTACGTATTGGAATAAAAAAATAAACAAAGTATAGGAAACAAATTTTATTATATACAGATGAAAGCCACACTCAAATACTACTTTTCTACATAGTCACCATTCAAATTAAGGCATTTATCGTAGCGATGTACGAGCTTGGAAATTCCTTCGTCGAAAAATTCGGCCGCTGATGATTCCGCTGATGATTTCGTGCAACAAACTTCGCGAAATTTGTGGAAAACTCAAAGAAAGTTCCGTTATTGTGAAATTTCGATTTTCACGGACTTCAGCATCGATTTTTTCGACAAGTTCGGCAGTCACTGTGCTGGGTCTCCCACATCGATCTTCGTCGTGAACATTGGTTCGGCCATTTTTAAATCTTATGACCCACTGACGCACTCCACCTTCAGTGATAATGTTGTCCCCATACACTTCACAAAGCTGCCGATAGATTTCTATCGGTTTATAGTTTTTTGCAGTCAGAAACCTTATTACTGCACGCACCTCGCAGCTCGCGGGATTTTCAATTAACGCAGACATTTCAAACCGTCACAGTATCTGAACGGAGCACAGCACGAACCTCTCACTAGCACGGCTAGATGCCGACTGAGCTGCGCAACGCTCTGACCCCAAGATGGCCGCGCTAGCCCCGCCCCTAGCGGACACAGACGAAAACGTAATCTACTTTCTGGATGGCCCTCGTATATATATATATATATACAGGCCGTTTCTTTTATCATGTGGTAACATTGCTATATTCTAAACCGTAACAGATATGGGAACGAAAAAATCTTCAGGGACTTACGCCGTTCCCGAGTTATACAGGGGAAACTGAAAATGGCGTTTTTGGTTTTTAACGAATAGAATTGTCATTTTAGAAAATATGAAAAAATGGAAGAGGAAATTTTTATTGTATTCAAAATTTACTATGACTATGTAATAATAAATCTTAGATTGAACGTTTCGTCTCAACACGGCCACCATCAACTTTTTTTTTCGAATACGGACCTGTCTTTTTTATTGCAAATATTGATGAAGCGATAAAATCAAAATTCAGTGATATATCACAATCGGTATTTTTATAGCGTTTCATTCAAAATAAGCATCTTCAGTGACAACAATTTTCAATTACGGTCCTGTTGTTAGTTCCTCTGTAAATAGTATTGATTTCTTCAAAACTTGTTCAATTATTGGCATACTTCAGACATTAGCCAATAATTTCGATAAGAAGATACCCCATCACAATGAACATTTTAATTTTTGTATTACAGGAATCCTTGTTTCGAGGCTGATTTCTCTTGAATTAATTTTTATACGTTCCAATCCTCACAATTCAGTGGTATATCACAGTTGATATTGTTATAGCGTTTCATTTAAAATAACTAGCATCATCAGTGACAACAATCAAACAGAAAAACAATTTATTTTATAATGAATTTTTGGGGGAAAATAAAAACCATACAAAAAATGTATTCCACGTGAGAAACTACATTAAATGCTCGAATTGACGACCTCTTTGTTGAATGCACATACGTTTTCTGTCCATACAATTATTGTGGCAATTTTCTAGCATGTTGGGTGTAATGCTATTACATGCATCTCTTATTTTTTGTTTGAGATGGTCGATATCTGTACTAGGTGTCGGAAAAACTTCATGCTTCATGTATCCAGAGACAAAACAATCTAATGGATTAAGGTCTGGAGATCGAGCTGGCCAAGCAATTGGTCCATTGTTTCCAATCCATTTTGTTGGGAATATCGCATCTAAATGATCCCTTACTATTGCTGCATTATGGGGAGGGGCACCGTTTTGTTGAAAATGTTGTATTTCACGGCGAATATTCAGTGGCAATTCATCTAAGTATTCATCAAACTCATAAGATAAAAAATTTAAATATATTCCACTATTCAAATTCTCATTGTGAAAGAAAGGACCTAGTACCTTTGTTCCCAAAATTCCCAAACAAAATTTTATTCCGAATCTTTCCTGGAAGTTGGTTTCTCTATGTAAATGTTCATTTGAATTATTCCACCTATAATGGATGTTTCTGTTAAACCAGCCATTATTGGTGAATTTTGATTCGCCCGTCCATATTATTTTTCTACAAATATTTCCTACTTCCCTATTTCTACGTCTTAATCACTTCGCAAATCGTACTCTCCTTCCGTAATCCCTTTAATTCAGGTGATGAACTTTGCGTATCCTGTAACATTTGTATTTGTTCTGTTTTAAAATATTTCTGGTAGATTTAATAGAAATCCCTGGTTCATGGGCAATTTCTCGTAAAGAACAATCTTGATTAGAAATATTTTTATAATTGACCAATCCTAAATTGAAAAAAATTTTTTTTCTTTTTGTTATTGTTTATGAGGAAATATTTGCTTACCTAAAACATTTATTCGGTTCGTCATACTTCCAGTTACAATACATTTTCTAGTTTTATTTCTGTCAAATGCACCACAGTCTATCAAATTTCTTTCTAATCGTCTAAACATTTGAATGTTAGAATGTTTGGAATACGACGATTCGGGTATAGCTCACCATACATATTTCTTGCCAAAAGAGGATTTCTATTTGATTTTGCATAAGTAAATAGCATATCAGTGATCAGTCCTTTCATCTTCAATATTATGTAACCCAGTGCGAAAACGTCTGACAGTTCTTAACATATATCAACAACTCATTTATTTTTCCTGCCATAGAAAACAAGCAAAGACTACGTGTTTAAAATGACGAATGAAGTAAGATGCTACTTCTTAATTGTACTGAATTACACAACAATCGTATTTTGACCAAAAACGAATATTTTCGTTACCTATTTCCACGATTGAGAATTATAAAAATATTCCGTATAAAAATTGATCAGCCTCGAAACAAGGATTACTGTATAATACAAAAATTTCCAGACATGAAAAATACGAATTTTCGTTATGTTTGGGTACCTTCTAATAAAAATTATTGCCTATTGTCAGAAGTATGCCAATAGTTGAAGAAGTTTTGAAGAAATCAAAACAATTTACAGAAAAACTAAGGACAGGACCGTAATTAAAAATTGTTTTCTCTGATGATGCTAGTTATTTTGAATGAAACGCTATAAAAATATCAAGTGTGATACACCACCGAATTGTGATTTTATTGCTTTATCAATATTTGCAATAAAAAAGACAGGTCCGTATTCGAAAAAAAAAGTTGATGGTGGCCGTGTTGAGACGAAACGTTCAATCTAAAATTTATTCTTATATAGTTATAGTACATTTTGAATACAATAAAAATTTCCTCTTCCATTTTTTCATATTTTCTAAAATGACAATTCTATTCGTAAAAAACCAAAAACGCCATTTTCAGTTTCCCCTGTATAACTGGGGAACGGAGGAAGTCTCCCTAAATTTTTTCTGGCCAATTTACTGCTCACCATAATAGTTACTTTTTTCCCATTTAATCGTTCCCATATCTGTTACGGTTTAGAATATAGCAATGTTACCACATGATAAAAGAAACGGCCTGTATATATATATATATATATATATATATATATATATATATATATATATATATATATATATATATATATATATACTGTAGTTGAGTCGTGTTTCACTGTTTTTTTACTTACTAAAATATCAATATGAGTATCCATCTATAGGTTACGTTTGAAATTTAAACTCAATTAAAAATAATTATTTTCAAAATTTAATTATTGGTTATTTCATATTAGCTTTTTTACCTTAGCATTTCTTCAAATACTTCAATTTCTTCCATTAATCAAAATCTGATCATGTCGGATTCGCAAAGTTGCCATTGCAACTAATGGTATTCACGATGATTGATAAAAAAAAAGCTGTTACGCTATGAGTTGAATTTTTAATTGAATCGATTTCTCTTATTGCAGTAACGGTGACATCACCTACAAACATCAATACACGGAATGGAACTTCCTCTCGTGCAGGAAAGAAGAATCCTCTCAACATGTTGAAAGCAGATTGATGTACGGCGTAAAGATTCAAAATGTTAAAAGCATATCGATGTTTCGTTATTTAAAGTGCCCGCAAAAAAGATTGTCATTTAGCAATGTTGTAAAAAGTGTATCGTTGTTGTGCAAATAGACACGGCTTTAATGTGATTTTAGTGTAGTGTAGATACAGCTTGTAAGTTCCCCGATTTGTCGACGCATTTCCTGAGCTTATTTATTTAAAAATGTCTTTTCCTTTTGTACTAAAAAAAATAATAAGATTTAAAATATTGTTGTCCTATTGAAAAATACAAATTTTGTTGAACGTGTTTGTTTCTTATTTATAACAATCACATTTAGTGAAGAAGGTTATATAGCGTGTTAAGAAACAATTACCTACTCAATTTGGACACAAATTGTAAGTAGTATCTAATATTCTCGGTAAAATATTAGACTCGATTGTTGATTAAAATCATTTAACATTTAACATTCAGTTTATATTATATATAATTATTTCACAACGTATTTATAAAGCTTCGGTTCTTCGGAGGATGCAATCAAACAATTGATATCGAAGGGTTACAAATATATGGATGCTAGGATACTGTCCTACTGTGTATTCCTCGACTCGTCAAAGGCTAGTGACACAGTTTGTCATAGTAGGTTCTTATGAATGTTTTTAAATGTTTTACGGAGAAAGTGTTACGATTTGCTGAAATCTGTCAAAGCTATCCAGAATAATATTAATGGATAATTAAGTAAGGTCATAACAAATATATATGAAGGTACCGTCGTAGGCACTATATTTTTATCATTTACCTGAACGCTCTGCTTACTTCCTATTTAAAAAAAAATTAAACCGGGGCATTTGCAGAAGCAGTACACCCCGCTCATGGCTTTGAGACTCGTCATTAGCCAGAATTAATTTAATTCACCTAATATTGATAGTAGGTATGTTCTAATTTTGTGATTTACTATTTTTTTTTGGCTTTTTATGAAGAACTGATGAAAAAGTTCACCGTGGTTAGTAATTTTTTTTCATTAATTATTTTAAAATAATCTTTAAATTATTTTACGTATCTTTTTTTCATATTTTCTTATAGACATTAAAGAACCATTAGGAAAGCAACAAGGAAACGATATGCCAAGGAGCCAGTCGATACTTCCTATATTCACGGTGAAATAATGAGTTATGTAGATGGCACGGCAATATTATATAGTGTTCTAAATTGGCATAATTTGAAAATCAAAGCTGAAACAGTTTTTGGAAGTACGGAATAAATGGTTTATATACAATAAATAGACTATGAAAACTGTTAATTCCTTATTAATAATCATAACAATTAGTGAAGAAGGCTATACCTATACCGTGTTGAGAAACAAGTATTAAATTTGGGAAAAAATTATAGGTAGTATCTAACTTCGGTGGAAATATTAGAGACTGGTGTTGATTGAAATCATTTCACATTTAGTATTCCATTTATATTATATATAATTATCTAACAACATATTTACAGAGTTTGTACGGCAAAGCGTGGTGGAGGTAGTTAAAGACTGAAAGGTTAGCCGAAGGAGCAGATAACAGCTGTCTTCTTTCCTTTTTTGTTTTTGTCTTTTCAAATATTGTGAAAATTTTGGTGTTGACACACTACATCACGAGCGCTAACTATAGGCCGCACTGAAGAATCGTATTGTAGTAAATTGTATAGTAGCGCCCTTCTTCCTAGTTCCTATTTCACCTTTTTGCGCTTTCTCAAAATTATTCCCACCAAATTTCACATACCGAGAGCTAATATATAATATATCAAAGAGTGAGTCCAGTCAGAAAAAAACTTCAGATTACATCCTCTATTATAGTTAAACCAACGGAATTATAAGTTTAAGATTATTTTGACTATGCTAAACATTGAGTTGTGAATGCTCACATGCACTCATATGCATGAGTACAACATATGATTAACTATGCATTATTGACCGAAAAAATTCCTCCAGAAAGGATATAATATAGGCATCTCAAAAATAAAGTTTTTCCGCAAACGTCAACAAATGACGACTTTTTTAACCTGTGTTCTCAATGTTGAAGTTTTGTCCGGCCGTGAGCGTACAAAAAAGTACACTTTTTTGTACTCTCACGGCAATATCAAGAACGTCGGGCGGCGTACAGTTGGGTTCCGAATCCGACATAATGTAATCTGTAAGAAAAATTTTATATATTTTAATAAAACAAGTAATTTCTTAATACTCGGGTACTTACCAAAAACATAATGCGTAGATAAGTGACTTTAAATGTTTCTGACAATTATTTTGTTGAATTGTCAAATTTGTGTTGCCTTGACACCTACAGAACCAGTGAGCAAAGCAATCTAGTTTTACGTTTCTTCACATCTAATCCTTTTTAGAAATAATATCTTAATTCTATCGTTTGAACACCGTTTGCGGAAAAAATCGCATGTTTTATTCGGAGAAAAGCACTTTTTGTGGTTCGACATTTAGAGCCCTTTCAGACTAGGATACTGTATCCGAGATACTGTATGCGAGATACAGAATTTAGGCCAGATACAGTCAAGATACTTTTGTTAGAATATAGTTTTGTAAATAAATTTTATCAGTACAATATCAGTGCTGTACGGTGCTTTTTATGAAATGGACATTGAAGAGTGCGCTATGCTGTGGTATATTATATTTCTGGGCCCTAACTACAGTGTACCATGTATAATTTATTTCCGTAACTTACAATTTACTTGATAGTTTGCGAACAGTTACTAGATAGTAGTGCACTGATTAATACAAATTAAACATCAATTCGCTTATCTAAAGGGTTTTCACTGCAATCCGTAAAAACTTAAAAGCAATATAAATTAACGAATAAACTCATTATTCATCGCTAATAAACAATATCATTGAAATATTTCATTTAATCATTGTTATCCATCTTGAGATGATTATTGTAAAAATCAGTAAGATTTCGACAAATAATCGTCTTGTTTCGAGAATTTTCAATAATATAATAATTTGATTTATTTAGCTAATGAATTTATGCATTCCTTTTTGAATGCACTGTATAATTACTTTTATAAATATACCTACCATATTCATTTTGTTGAACAATTGTCATTTCTTCAAAATTTTCACACATCTGTTTGGTAATTTCCACCCAACATTTTTGTTTTATATTTCTGTCGAAATGATTTTCATTACTTGTATCCCATATACAAGAATTCAGTTCTACCAAACTTATAAATTTCTCGTTATCAAAAACTTTATTCTCCATGGTACAATCGAAAAACCGTTCTATTCCATTTCACTTCTACTAATAAATAATAAAAATATTGTACACCTATGCTATTGTGCTTTTTGAATCGCAGAAGTATGCAAGTCTGAACAGGTCCATAAGCCACAATGATAATTCGGTATCCCGGATTCGGATACTGTTGCCGGCGGCTGAATGAGCGAGATTCAGAAATTTAGTATCGCGATACGGTATGCTGTGCTGAATGCAGTGTGAAAACGTACATATAAACGCATGTATTTTCTGTATCTGGGATACGCGTATCTCGGATACAGTATCCAAGTCTGAAAGGGCTCTAAGTCTCGCCACAAAAAGTATCACTCTAACAAAACAATATAGGTACTATTTTCTCTATTTATGATTGCGTGGCAAATGACAGATGCAGTTTGAAAATATGCAATCATTTCGATGTTCTTCTTCATTTAATGAAAAAAAATCTCTATGTAAAATTAGCAGTAATTAAGGAAAAAGTTTATACTCCAAAATTCCATTTCGTTAGAATCGACTTAATCCACATAAACTCAATACTCTTACTCAATTTGAATAATGTTTGGGGGTGCAAATATCCTCCAAAAACCGGATATGATCTTCATAATTCATTTCCACATATTTTGCTACCGGTAAGAAAAATTTCCGCTATGCACCTTACTGCCACGCCGCTACCCAAAGTTTAAAAATGTTAAAATTTTGACTCAATGAGCCCAAATTGATAATTACAGACAACCCCAGATACCAAATTTTATCTCATTTGGTCTGATGAGGGCCGTCAGAGATGCCCATATATACATAAACAAATTTCCAATCGTCCTAGAATCCGCCAGTAGAATTAGACCAAGAACATGGTCTCAAAACAAATACAATTTATATCATTGGAAATACATGTCAGTTTAATAATTTCACTATTCCATGCTATATCCAACAAAAATTATGCTAGATATATTCAATTTACCTGGTGAAATGTGAAGGGCTACATTGAGTATCAGCGTTTTCCACCTGAATATTCGCAGCATATATAAAAATGTTCATGAACTGTTAATTTTTCTTGAAAAGTTGGAAACAAGCTTCGATTTGCCAGTATTCACCAAGAATTTTGGGGTCGATGATTAAGGAATATACAATAGGATTTTGTATGATATATAAAATGAGGGATGTTTACATAGAAATGATTGAGTAGTAGTTTATATTAGGTATAATATAGGTAGAATATGATTACAAAATTACAGAACTTGGTGAGGAGAACGCTCTAGAAATTAACACTGTAATAGACATGAACATTACCGATAACTATCTGCTCATAATGTATATGAATGAGACAAGAATTTTGAGTCAAAATCAATTATAATATCATACTTTGGGAATCATGATACCTAGGAAATTCATATGGACAGAATATGGAGGGTAGAAGTAAGGAGGACCATCTCTGTGTATGAAAAAGTGTCCGTCAAAAATCGTCAAATTGGTGGCGCCACAATAGCAAGTGGGTACATTTCAAATTACGCGCTGTTGTCATATTGAAGTCGTTTTTACTTTTATTTACCTCATTAACAAATTCTTACCAACAGATTCATCGTACTCTGTAGATTTAGGTTCAATGTTATGCGCATCTTTTATGGCGATTTGAATATCACGATGAGTCGATTACAGTTTTACACATTTTAAACAGAAGAGCGGCATTTTTGGACTAGTAGGTATCTTGAAAAAATTTTGGAAGACGAACTGAGTTCCATGGAAAGAAAATACAGTGACTCAAAAATAAACTATTTCAATAAACTAATAAATAAGATAATAAAAGCACCCATTCAAAAATAAACTACATAACCTAGCTTTCAAACTTCAAAATCCCAATTACAAAAGTTGGCAACAGCGCGGCATGGAATCCCTTCCTATTTCATGCTCTCTTGCTATTCTGGCGCCACTCTGGAGGGTTTTGGAACTGCAATTTGCAGTTTACAACTGGACACTTTTGCGACTGTTTTCCAATATGAGATGGTCCTCCTTACTTCTACCCTCCATAGGACAGAAGTATACTGAAACTGCCATTTCACAAGAGCATCGAAAATAATCGATTATACTTTCGACCCACAAGCCGTCTTTTGCGAAACACAATTTTCTTAAAACACCTTTTCTTTTAAGAAAATACGTCGAGTGACGAGGTCAGTATAATCTATTGCATTCGATTGTTAGAGTGGTATTCGTTACGATTATATGACGAATAAAAAATATTAATTTTTTTTTGACAAACGTCAAAACACCGTCTATATGAAAACATTCACATTTTGACACGAGGCGAAACACCAAAACTATTATATCATGACGTCAAGGGTATATTCAGTACGCGGTAGTTATGCAAAATTCACCGATTCTATTGGCTTATTCATACATGAGTTATATAATCATATAAATTTTACAAAGTCATATCGAAAAAATCATAAGATAATATAAAAATATATACCTAGAAAAACATGGTTACACTGAGAACTATCTTGAGAACTATATAAAAACAGTCTTAAAACTCGGGTTTATGGAAATGAAAAAATGTTATAACAAGAGTATGTAAATATATGAATGCAGTTTGGGTTTTTGTTAATGAAATGTGTGGAAAATTCAGATCGAATTTAAGGGTAAAAGGAATTATCACTTGGGTAAATGTATGTGCGAAAAGCAATAAAAATATCTGATGTTTTCAATCAATACTACAGTACAGTAGGAGAAAATCATGGGTGAACTGATTATCCACTAAATTTCAAAGAGAAAGCAAAATATATACAGATTCTACTGAATTTCAACCAAATATACGATAACTTAGGTAAATCTGGAAAATCTTGTAGAATGGATGATTTACGAACTGAGAACCTAAAGAAATATATCACCACCATTTACATGACATATATATTTGACACCAAAAATTGTGGTCCAGGATATTTATAAAACTGATGTAACAGTAGAATAGACTTATTTTCGGTAAAAATATGACTAAATATGTGAGATATATCTATTTCATTTTAACCACCGCTACTTGAACAACATCCACGAAAACTCAAAAAATTTCCGACGGTGAATACGCTCGGCAAGTTTCCTACATAATAACTAACCACATTTGGTGTTATCTATACCCTGGTTAATAATAATTGTATGCATTAACTAAATACTGAATTAAATAGCTGGGAAAATTGTGAAAGCATCTGCTAACATTTTCAACTTCAGTTAGTTTGTAGATACTCTCAATTTATAGATATGAATACATATATACATATTTAGGTATAAACTAGGTTCCACAACTTCTCCGTTTCAAGGACCCGATAACGGTTTTTTATAAATATTATATTTGAAATCACGATTCTAGTCTACTGCGAAGTGTGGTGCTGCATTTTCTCAACAATGTCGGCAATTCTTGGTGTTATCTTTGGAAGTGCGCAACCAATATATTCTTTTTTTATTAGAATTTATCAAATATGAAAATCGTCATTTAAGAAGAGCCCAAAATTTGTAGGCTCTCGCGCCTCCCAATGCCCTTCCCCACAATTTGGGAACCACTGAACTAAACATTAAGAAATAATTATTTGAGGTTTACTTATTCTAACATGTAGATAAGATGCTCGAAAAGGTTGCCCTGCTCATGAAGGCATGTTTGGGCTCTATGGGTAATCGCATGTGAAGCTTGCGAAACTTCAAAAATGGTTTTGCCGTATTTCATTCCTTGCACACGTATTGTTTCCCACAACTCCTCCTCGTTCTCCACTTCTGTTGCGTATACTATATCTTTTATACGGCCCCAAAAATAGTAGTCTAGTGGATTTAAATCCGGCGATCGGGGTGCCCACGGAATAGGAACACCTCTTCTAATCCATTTACTCGGAAATTATCTTCTAGCCAATTTATTATACTATACTAATATTTACACCATACTGAGCTGACTCGTGCTCTGATATTGCATAAACCACGTACAAAGTGGATATCTGCTAATTCTCTATTTGAAAACCTCTGCATTACTACTAGAGATATTTTTTTCCGGCAACAAGCAACTCAATTAAAAACTGGGCGATTAATACTGAAAGCTTATTTTCCTTTACCCAGCAAATCAAAAAACGTCATGTGTTTCCAGGTCTACCGATTATTTTCTCTTCGATTTGCACATTGAAAAACAAAGAATCAATTCATAAAGAAATATTCAAATGCATTTTTCTCGAAAATGCTGCTTCCTAGCGAAGTATGAAAAGAGTACCTTATTTGTACAAAAAACTTCATGTTTACAAATTTTGAAGTCGAAATTACTAAAAATTAACCACTAAAGAATTTGGGTTACATTTTCCGCCAATACCCCCCTGCACTACGCAGTAAACTGTACCAAATTTCATCCAATTACCTTCACAGGTTTCGAAAATGTTTACAAAAAACCACCATCAGGTCTTCACCTTCAACACCCTGTATCTTATAACCGAAGAAGTTGGGGACCCTAGTTTATATGAATTTTTATCTCAATTTTTTGAAGTAGAATACGTGGTTGAAATATTGACGTCTGATTTCGGGACACCCTGTATATATATATATATATATAATAAACCACACGGTTATATCCAAGCAATTTCAATCTCGATTCGAAAGAAATACTGATGTGTAATAATGTAGGTTAAAGAATTGTACATTCTATACTGAAATGCGTCGTATGTTTTGTCAAACAAATTGACATTATCATAAGATACGTTAAAATTCATAGTGTACTCTATAATTACATATTTTATGTCAAAATTTTACGAGCGCTGACAATTTCTCACATAATATTCCCTTCAAAATTCTTAGAGATGGATATAGCTACTCCTCGAAATGTTCAACTATCAGGTTTTTTTCGGAGGTTTCTCAGAATTCGTTTATACTATTGCTATTTGACTTATTTTTCTATATATTTCTAGGAGCACTGCAGTAGTGAATGCTAAAGAAAAGATACCAAACTGTCTGATGGCTATAGCTAATGAGCTAACAAGCAGATTATCTGACGTCAGACAACAATATGGACACGTGAGGAATATATTCAAACATATTTTGTTTAAATTAATCCTTTTGTAAATATTCTTGAACTACCATGTGTATAGGCACATATTCACATTTGAGTCTGTGAAAGCGTAATAGCTGGTAGTGTAGTTTCTCTTGTCTTCCACTTTTGTGATCCATTGAAATTGAATCAATATTTATACTTATTGGTCTCCACTTATCTCAGATCTGCGAAAAATTTTATAGGTTTCGCAACTACGCCTGAAATTAACGGCTAATTGAACCTCTATACAAATGCTCCAGTTTTTCTTCAACAAGTTATCCTCAATTTTACTCTGTGTTCTTACTACTAGGAATGTTATTATAAGATCAAAAAGTAAAGATTGAAACTCAGGTATTTGAAAGTTTTGTCATAAGGTGACAACGCTGTACTAGAACACAATTATAATTTACCAGATGAATGTACCTACCTATATTCGTTTGGCTGCACGTAGTTTTTTTTGAGTAATGATTTTTCATAGATTCGTAATCTGTTCATTTTTTTAGTCGTATTTCTCCGAAAATAAGACTATTCTATATCTTCTGGGACATGATTTTTGAGGGTTTTTGGATATATATATATATATATATATACTTATATATATATATACTTATATATATATATATATATATATATATATATATATATATATATATATATATATATATATATATATATATATATAATATATATATATATATATATATATATATATATATATATATATATATATATATATATGTATATATATATCAGTGGCGGCTCGTGAGGTTTTGGTTTGAGGAGGCTACTAGAGGTGTTAAAAAATACACCATAGGCAAAAATTTTTAGGATTTCAAGGTCAACCGCCTTATAATTTAAAGAAAATCAAAGTAAAACAAGCACCCTGAGCTATTAATTTGTTTTCACTTTCGAGTGTCTACCTTGAGACCTACAACTCCTATTTACAATATTCACAAAAACTCTTCTCAGCCAATTAATCAATTTATCTATTCATCAATTTTTTTTTTCTTTCACAAAATAGGTACCTACCTACCTACTTAACGAATGTGTTAACAACTGGTGAGAGCAAATAAAAAGTTATTATATATTTTTGAAGATTAGCGGGATTCTGCGATCTTTAACGTTAGCACAATGATCTATAATATCCTCATACATCCAATTTCTTTTCAATAGACAACAAACTAATATTTTTCAAACGATCCTGGCTCATTGAATTTCGTAAATAAGTTTTAATTCTCTTAAGAGTGGAAAACGAGCGCTCTACGGAAGTCGATGTCACCGGGATAGAAACAATTAGACATAAGAGTTTATAAACTTGGGGTAAATCTTGATTCAAATCATTATCAAGAAGGTATATAATAGTCCTCACATGATTTTCATTTTTACCCAAAAGGTTATCTGGAAAATTAGCCGAAAATCCGGTTAACAAATTTTTATTGAGTAAGTCAAAGAAATGCAGTTCTTTCAAATCAGAGAACCTCATTTCTATTTGACCCCTAATAGTATCCAAAATGTCATAAAATATTTGCTTATAGTGAAGCTCCATATCTGCGTAACTGAATTTCTTTCGTTTTGGGCTAAATTGAGTCGTATCATCAGTAGTTTGAAATACAGAAAATAGGTTTTTAAAAAAACTTCTGCACGAAATTCTGAAATTTTTTCCAAAAGAAACTTGAGCCGATTTCGTGAGTAAATTACATCTGAAAACTTGTGCTGTAAGATTTGAAAAACTTTTTCTGTTTGTTCAAAAATTAATTTAAATATGTTTAAAAAATATATAAATTCCTCATCTTGTAGGTAAGATATCAATCCGCGTGCTGTATTTAAAGTTACTTTATCGGTGAGAAATTCCTCACTTTCAACTAGGTATAGAATTAAGGTGAACCGCCTTATACCGTTTGAAAACCGAGGATTGTGGGTTCGAGTCCCACCTCGCTCTTGGGTGTTGTGTATGTCCGGAATTTAGTGGTTATTTATGATTGAAAATTGTTGGATAATGTACATAGTTTACAAGCCCATTAGCCGTTCGGAACCGGCGTTAAACTGTAGGTCCCTCGAGTTAAAAAAAAATCCTCAAATCCTAAGCGGCCCCAAACAGAGACATTTTCACTAGTAAAAAGTAAACACTGCCAATAAAATAATTTATTTTTTACCTGTGATCCGGTTAGGCAAGGATGTCTCTCATGATTCCTTGTATTAAAACCGCGGTTTTGTTGTCTGTTACGCTGCACCAAATTGTTTAATTCAGGGGTAGGTCGCAATGTTTTTATCAAAACTTCATCCTCATAACTTAGTGCGCTAAAGTTATGGGATAACAAATATTCCACTAAGTCACCATTGAAATTTTTGAAATTAACTTCAGTAACCAAACTCATATTAAAACAATACGCGAGCAATATAAGTAAACACGCTGCTGTTTACGGCCATTAGTAACTACGATCACACTACGATTCAATTAATGCTTTCCAACGAATTCACTCGATGTCACGCGAAATTCTATAGTTGTGATTGGTCGACATTGTATGAGTCTGGGTCTCTATCGGTGTTGCCATTTACATGTGTTTTTCTTTTCTATTGCAATGAAGTATTCATTCGGAGTATTTGCACCGTTGTTTGCTTTTCTGTGGCAGGCATAATGAACGTTGACAATATACCTTTCTAAGCCTCCGCAGCCTTGCCACAAATCTTGAAATGAATGAAATGCAGTAAATGTAAATACCTTCTATCTTAATTAATAAATTATATTATATAATGTAGGTTGAAAGGAAGGTAGGTGCATAAAATAATATGATTTTGATTAATATGAATATGCTGAATGCTGACTATTCAATATACTATATTAGTGATACACGGAATATTATTGAGGAGGCTTAGCCTCCTTAGCCTCCTTTGACTAGCCGCCCCTGATATAACATATATATATATATATATATATATATATATATATATATATATATATATATATATATATATATATATATATATATATATAATTGAATTGGCATTTACTTGGTGAAAGTTCATATTCATAACTTTATAAAGAAATAAAAAAAATTACTTTTCACAGGTTGCAATGAAAATCTATTGAGTAAACGCGTTTCGTCATAACATTGACTTCATCTCGTACTAAACTATGGTATTACAAAACAACCTATTTATACGAAAATTTAATATAACAGAGGGGTTCCTAGAGAAACTAAATAGCAATAAGCAATTCATTCAGAGTTATTAGTAGTAGGAGAGGAGAAGGGTTTACTTTAATCTGGTCGTTAACTAGGTTTCCGGAGTTTTTATATTTATTGATGTATAGGGATTCCCAACAGTTGGTTTTATGGAGACAATTTTCTAATTGTAATATATTATAATTGTGATTAAATGTATGGTTTTCTTGCATAAGATGTGCCAGCATAATTAGAGTCAGTTTTCTGCTTAATAAAGCTACGTTGGTGTTCGTGTATTGGAGTTTTGAAATTTCTAATTGTACGTCTTTTATAGAATTATATACGTTCATCTCTATGAATTTTTGATTTGTTGTTTTTAATCAATTTTCCAATGCTATTGTTGGTTTTATATGAAATTTTGAAATTTTGTTTATGAAAAAACAATTTCAGGTTTTCGGAAGGTTTGCCCAAGTATGTGTTAAACTGTTAAATACTCTACTTTTCTCGGATATAAGTGTGTAAACTTCTGAAATTGCCATTTTGTATTTTTTCCTCTGAATGAGGCTGTCAATCATATTGGGTGAATAACCATTATGTACTGCCATTTGTTCAATTATATGCAATTCCTTTCGAAAATTAGCTTCGGACAACGGAATTTTGAAAAGCCTATGAATCATACTATGATAAGCGGCTAATTTATGTGACAAAGGGTGTAGTGATGAGTTATGAATTGTAATATCTGTATGAGATGGTTTATGAAAAATTGAAAATTCGTGTTTGTTGCTTTTTCTGGTAATATCTAGTTAAATCTAAGTAATTAATAGAATTATTCATTTCAGTTTCTAGAGAAAATTTAATACGGGGGTGTATGGAATTAATATAAGTAATGAAATTATCCAATTGTCTATCTGTACCAGTATAGCAAACAATGACGGCATCAACGTATCTATACCAATAAAGAAAGTATTTACATCTGAAGTGGTTCATAATACTTTTCCATAAATTATCCATAAAGATTTCTGATAAAGGGTTTAAGGGATTTCCCATGATCAAACCTTCCTTATTACTATAACACACGTTGTTGAAACTGAAATAATTTAGTTCTAAACAAATTTCCAGTAAATGAATAATATCTGACTGTATTAGTGGATGCGATGAACATTATTTGAAATAAGAAAATTTTTGATTAAATTTACAGTTTCATTAGGCGGAGTGCTAGAAAACAGATTGTTCACATCTAAAGAAAATAATTTTGAATTGTGAGGTAATACAATATTTTGAATGTTTTTTATTAACTCGTTTGAATTTTTAATGGCGTACTTGGGTTCAAATTTCGTATATTTCTCAATTATGACAATCAAAAATTTTGATAATTTAACAGCTGGAGCTGTTAGATATATATGAAACTATTGGTCTGATGGGGTAACCATTTTTGTGTAATTTAATTGAAGAATATAATTGAGGTGCTTGTGGATTAGTTATGACTAATTTTCTTATAGCACCATCACTAATTATTGACTTTGACTCATTAATAGCAATTTTGATAATTTTCGAAAATTTTGTTGAAGGATCTTTATTTAAAATTGTATAATTACGTACCAGAGTTTAAGAATTCTTTAGTTTTGGATAAATAGGTTTCTCGATTTAAAGCTACTACCGTATTACCTTTATTTATTGTGAATAGAACTATATTTACAACTTGTAACTTTCGGTAGAGGAATGGCGGGGAGATGCATGAGCGGAATTGTTTCGAAAAGGTGACAATATGTGGAAATCTAGCAACATATTTGAAATTCCGCCTTTTAGAGTTTTCTAGAAGGTACATGAAGCAGAAAAAAATTCAATTGAAGGGTTGAAAATTTGTAAGTGGATTAGGTTGATGCTGAAGAAGGGCCTTTTGGTGGTGCAAACTTTTTTCGATCGAGTTAGAGGGTTTAAATTTAATACCTGTCAATTTTTGTATTTCAATCGTTTTTGAGGACTTGCATTGCGCAACTCTACCGCCACTCAAATGTGGATGAAAAGTTATTGCGCAACTCTACCGCCACTCAAATTTTACTTAGAAGGATGAAAAGTTATACATGAATTTGGTTGATGTAGGCGAGGGAGGTGCTACTTGGAGGTTTCGAATGTTATTTCTTACCAACACAATTTTTATTTAGAAATTTTATGCGTTTTTGTAAATTTTCAAGCTCTGTGCTTCTCTTCAGCCTCTCCACTTTGACTTAGGGGTTTAAGATTGTGTGAGCAAAAGAACAAAAATGAGAGAAAATAATAGTAGAGGAGATTTGCTGCTCATGCGTTTTTTAGCAGGTTTTCACTCTGCTTATTAAAATGGGTGCGATTAGCAAAGTTGGACCTAGGACCAAAATGGTTTTTCATTTCATGACTTTTTATGATGCTTGGCACCAAAAACTCAATTTCATATATATATATATATATATATATATATATATATATATATATATTATATATTATATATATATATATATATATATATATATATATATATATATATATATATATATACATATATATATATATATATATATATATATATATATATACATATATATATATATATATATATATATATATATATATATACAGTGAGTTGCCATATTATTTGGGACAGTACTCAGATTTCTGTATTTTAGAGTTCAACTGGATTTCTCAAAGAAATTATTAGTTATAGGTTTCTTATGTTTTCTTTATAAGTATCTGTATTCTATTGGTATCATAAAAATAACAAAAAATGTAGGCAATACTATTTATTATTTTTCATATAAGTTATATTATCAATAATAAAAATCTAATGAAATAAGATTCAATATTTCGAGATGCCACTTTTTCTGGAATAAGAGGTTATATGCGTCGGGGCTTGCGCTCAACACATGCCTTTGCATTATTTTGTAGTTCAAAGTTGTGATGCCCTTCTCTGATTTGCGTTTCAATCTGCTGGCACTTCGTGGTCTTCACTTTCTTTGCAATTGCCTGCTTGGTTAGTTCCCACATGATTTCTATGGAGTTCCTGTCTGATGAATTCCTGGCCAAGGCGAAATACTAACATGATTTTCAGTCAGGAATGCAGTAACACTTCTGGTTTTGTGGCACGGTGCTGAATCATGCATAAAAAGGTAATTATCATCATCAGAGAAGCATTTTTTGAGTTGCTGCAGTATTCGTTTTTCTAGTACTCGCGTGTACTGGTCTTGTTCGATCGTCCCTTTCACGATGCATAGGCACCCCATGCTTTTGTCTGAGATAACATACCACACCATGACACTAACAAGGTGTTTAACCCTCTCCAAAAGGCAGTTTTTATGGAACTGTGCCTCAGGGCATCTTCTGACCAAAGAACTGTTGTCGATCAAAATCTGGACCGATGACTCATCGGAGAAGCACAACTGTAAAATATTAGAAATAATGTTATAAAATCACCAAGGATGATTTAAACTATTCATTATTGTTATTCTTAGTCGATTCTAGTCCAAAATATTTATATTGTGGCGTTGGCTAGCCCACTGAAGTCGCTTTGTTGTCATAGTCTCCGTGAGGTGAGGTTTTTTAGTAGGCTGACGACCATGCAGATTCTCTTCGGCCAAACTCCTCATGGCCATCCTTTTTGAAACTTCAATACCTTCATCGTTTATCATCTTAGTCAGACGGGAAATACTCTTTTTTTCCATTTTTGCTGACTTTTTGATCTTTACGAGGAGTGGTGATCTTTTTCCTACAGTATCAGTTTCCTGCGGTTTATTTTCATCGATCTCAATTTTAATTCGATCAACCACAGACTTTGGAATGACTACAATAGTTGCTATAGCTCACTGGGAATGTCAAGTGTTCAATAACAAAGTTTGTTTCTATCTACAAGTTCTTGGAGGAGTGTCCGAAGTCCTATCCATAGTGAAAAGATGCAGATTTGAGGTTATCACGTCGAATTGTTAAAAAAATGTAAATCCCCTAATTAAACTTAACAAAATTATTGTAATAAGATGCATAACTTACCTTCTGATTACTTTTAATAAAAAGACTGTAGAAAAACTAAGATGTAATAGCGAGAACAACAATACAGCAAACCGCACTTTTTGACTAACAAAAACGGAATGAGAAGACACATCACATAATTGACAAATTTAGCAAGTTTCCGGTATTACCACATATCAAAAATATTAACAATGATGCCAGTAGTTGAATCAATTGGAATAATCCTTTCAAAACCACTTTGTTTTCTCAAATAGTTGTTTGAAACAAGAAATTACGTAAATTCGAGCACTGTCCCTAATAATTTGGCAACCCACTATATATATATATATATATATATATATATATATATATATATATATATATATATATTTATAGAAATATATATATATATATATATATATATATATATATATATATATATATATATATATATATATATATATATATATATATATATATATATATATAATCTCTTGATAATTATTAGCAATAACAGGCTTGTTGAATCTTAAAAAACTCGATTTTATTAAAAAGTTGACGTTTCGCCACGAATGTCGTGGCGAAACGTCAACTTTTTAATAAAATCGAGTTTTTTAAGATTCAACAAGCCTGTTATTGCTAATAATTATCAAGAGATTAGAAATAGTTCACAGGCAACAAATATTCGAATAAAAATATACATAATAATATATAATAATATATATATATATATATATATATATATATATATATATATATATATATATATATATATATATGTATGTTCGTATGTATTTTAGCGTTGTTTACACGATAACGGGCGCAATTTTGAAGAAATAGGGTTGAAAGTTTGTAAATAGGTAGTTTCGTATGATATCTTGGATGGTATTGTTTTTGGTTCGAGTTGGTTGAGGGGTTGACCCCTAATCTAATTATTAATATTAATGATAAATCTTGTTTACACGACAGGAGGCGTAATTTTGTAGCAATAGGGTTGAAAGTTTGTATCTAGGTAGTTTTATATGATATCTTGAATAGTATTAGTTTTGGTTTCGAATTGGTTGAGGGGTTGATCCCCTGGGGGAAGAAATATATCTTGTTTACATGATAAAGGGCGTAATTTTGGAGCAATAGGATTTAAAGTTTATGAGTAGCTAGTTTCGTATGATATCTTGGATGGTATTTATTTCTATATGAATTGGTTGGAGGGTTGACCCCCAGGAGGAGGAAATAAATCTTGTTTACATGATAAAGGGCGCAATTTTATAGAAACATGGTTGAAAATTTGTAAGTACGTAGTTTCGTATGATACCTTGGATTTGATTGGTTTTGGTACGAATTGGTTGAGAGGTTGATCCCCTGGGGAGGAAATAAATTTTGTTTACACATTAAAGGGCGCATTTTTTTTTGAATTTGGAAAATAAAATTATAAATTAATGAATATATTTTTTAAACTGGATACGTTATGAAAACCTGTTCTTCTAATGCAGCTCGCTGCGATAGAGTTTTTTTTATTTTGATGATTAATATTTATGAAATACTGTAACTACTGTAGGTTCGAAACGATGAAGTTGTTTTCAGTTTTAGCAAGTTCCTGAGTACGGCTGGTGATAAGGTTATAAGCATCTTTGTTCATTGACAATAGAAATGACAGACATGAGGTGATCAATACAATTATCTCAACTGATACACTGACATACATAAATAATGATTTCCTTTCTATTTTTTTGAGTTGAATACATGTTTTCATTTAATCTTCGATAGCTATTTCAGTGACAATATTAGAATAATAAAGATCTTTCCATACAACACTTTGATGATAACAGAAACGAATGGTCCATATTTTGTGCTGAACATGTCTATTTCTTCTTCACGAAGTGTACGCGTATTAACAAATGTACTTGCAAGCACGTCCCCGAAATAAGGAACAAATTTTCGAGCAGTGTGAAAACTTGAGAATTCAGTTAATGTAAATGT
>JARQZK010005069.1:30000-82500 GCA_030704885.1 Cynegetis impunctata
TGCTTTGAGTTGACGTTAGTATCGAACATTTAATTATACTCTACACATACTCCGATAGATATTATGAAACCAACATTCAATGAATATATTTTTTTAAATGGATGGTTAAATAAGGAATAAAAAGTTTTAAAATGTTACCCGATCCTAGTTGCCATTCGAATTTTTTGAACGGATGGGCCTGGGCGATACTGTGCTACAGTTATAACTTTGTCTTTGTGATAAAAATTAGTTTCCTTTTAATCAAAAATTGAGCTGTTTTAGAAAAGAATTTTGCCACGAACCGTTAACTGTTTAGTAAAATAGATTTTCTAACTCAAATGACATGTTATAGCTAAAAAAGACAAATAAATGAATATATATATATATATATATATATATATATATATATATATATATATATATATATATATATATATATATAAATATTTGTGTGTGTGTGCGTGTTTGTGTGTATTATATGTATGTATGTCTTATAATACAATTAAGTTATTTCAAAACTATTTGAATGGAAACACGATGGTCAATTTAGTGACATAACGAATATTTTAGTATCATTCGAACAAAATCGCAGAGATATATCTATTGTACGTTTTACAATAAATTCAATATGAAATGAAAGATGTTGTACTTTTCAAGAATAAGATAATGGCTTTTTGAAAATTTTTTTAGGAAAACCATAACACTGTATTCATATTTAATAAAGTTTATAATTTAAAATAAGAATATAGAATTCTGTTACAAGGAGATTGAGCCAATCGACCTAATATATTATCTCATATTCATTGATTTCGCTTACATTCTTGAAATCGTTTAAGTGCTGTAAGTTCATTTTATAAGATAACTAATATCGAATAGAGTTCGTCTTTATTCTCCCTTCTTTCAGGAATCGTCTGAAGCAATTCGATCCTTATGAAAAATTGAAAAATGAAATTTTGAAGGACTCTTCTGTGTTACTAAAGAAAATGGCGAAATTTTTCGCTAATATACAAGAAAATCCTTCCCATGACAAATACCTGGACTTCGAAAAGTTGGTTAAGCTCAACTTGTGGAGCAATAAAAGGGATAAACCATTGAAAGATTATCTTAGAGGTCAACTTAAAAACATCAAAGATATTGATGCTGCTGACGCCAATATTCTTTGCAACCACTGTCGAGATGTTTGGAGTTTATTTCAGACCGACATTGGGGTTATTGATTCAAATTTGATAGTAGGTAGGATGTTTGGAAAACTCAATTCTTTTATAATTTCTCTCACTCCACTTATAGTGTCTATTCATAAAATATTTGGAATATTTATAACCAATTGGAATCTTCTCTATTTTTGATTACTCTGAACTCGAGTTGTAAATTTGAAACATTTTTGGGGAACATGCATCTTTCAAAAGAATGATTATTTTGAACACTCATACAATCCTCATAGGAGCGCGAAATAAAATCTCTAATCTGCCCTGTTTGGCTCCCAGGAGATGTCAATCCTAATGGTATACATACTGTTGTATAGGTCTTGGCAAGACCTTCCTAGTGATATGCAGACCCCTCCCTGAACCAGAGGGCCCTACAAATGGTCCATTTTTTTAGGTCGCTAGATATTTTCCTGTCATGGACGGAATTCACCAGGACAATGAGAATTAATCATCGAGTTTTATCGCTCGATCAGGCATGGTTTTTCGTAGGACGGAAATTAATGCGCTTGGCCGGCCGACAGGTTATTTGGGTCGACCCTAGGGCTCAAAAAACTACAATCGCTATGCCCACCTAAAGTTGAGCAATTTTTCGTCAAACAGACCGTTGAAATTTGCATCCTATTTGTTTTGTTATTTATAATAGAACACTTTGATTTGTACAAGAAAAAGGCAGGTAAGAAAAGGAATCAAATTTTTACTCATGAACCTTCGATCCAAAATTACTGGTAATTACGCATAGCAACAGCGTCTTCCTTATCTGTCCGTTTAATTATTAATGCACACAGATATGCATGTACCTACCTACCTACTTAGCCAATTACAGTAATTTAACTCAGTACCGGATAAGCCACGTAGCAAGAGTAGCAAATGCTACGGGCCCCGCGCTCCAACGCCTGTTTGACCGTGAAAAAAAATAAGTGTACATAAGCGTTAAATATCTTGCATGCCTTAAATGCGAAGTGCTTAGGCTATGCTTCACTCCCACCTGAAAATCTAAAACACGATTTCGTCACGTTAAATCGTAGGTATAGGTAGTATTATACCGAACACGAGTAACGTTGGTATCAAAATCTATACATTTTTTCCCGCTTCTACCTATTCGATCTTACGATCGCATTTAATGATTTTTCTTCCGAAATTCCGATTTTAAGGAAGTTCTCGGACACTAGATGATCAGCCGAGCTGATGCTACGCTACGAAGACACTTGTAGGCGGTTTTATCACTATTAAGCAAAAATTGGAAGATATTTTCAATAATGTGGATCGAAAAGAAGAGTGTCGTGATAGAGCTTACGGACTAGCAATGCGATCCAAGGTTTTAGATATTGATGCAAGAGCCAAAGATCTGACCGGCTGATAAGAATAACAGCAACAGACATCAGGACGAATCAAATGAAATACAAAGTACGACCATATCAGCGGATCTACTACACTCGACGACTTTGTCGAAAATCAAACACCTGGACAACGTTTTGAACTTCAGGTGATTATTGTCATTATTGATAACGTAGGTACTGTCTGCTTTAACTAAACGTATTGAAGCATATCATAAAATTACTAGTGTTTTTGGAATATTTCGACAGCTAAAATCCCTTACAACAGAAGAGATTTTTGTAAAAATCCTCAAAAATGGTCAGTGCTTACAAATATGATTTGGAGAACAGCCTAGGCAACGAATTAGTACAGTTCGTGGAGCTGCTGAAAACAGATGTGGCTACTGTTAATGAGAGCAACAAACAAGAGTCTCTGGAACTGCAATTTTATAAGTTTTCATGAAATAATTATTTAGAAACGTGTTTTCCAAACACCTTTCTAAAGAACCTTGAAAATGTACTTGTTTCACATGATGACTAACTCCAGTGATGAGCATTCTTTTTCAACATTAAAATGCATAAAAAAGGACTTAAGGAATACAATGGGCCAGGAACGACTTAATCATCTTACTTTGATGAATATAGAGCATGATTTTCCGGAATACCGGAAAGTTTATTAGTTATAGTTTTGTTTTATTTAATACTTAAAAAAATGAATTCAATATGAGCTATTTTAGAGACTCAGAGAATAAACCTAGATTTAATATGAGTAGTTTCAGAGAAAAAACGCGATGACGCGCACTGAAAAACAAAAGTGAAACCACCAAAGCAAATACAAATTCAAATGCCAATACAAAATTCAGTGTTGTCAGTTTTTATCAAAATTTCTTGTCAGTTCTCATGGCTCAACCCCAATCAGCTAATAAAAAATATATAGGGAGTTTATTTCAAAAACTGGTATCATTACATGCACACAGATATGCGTGTTCCTACATAGCCGCTCCGGGTTGTCACTCACACACATTTTCGGTTTTTTTCTTTAATCTGAGTTTAATACCATAAACTTAAGAACCTAAAGCAAACCAAGAGCCTCTTGGCCGAATTTGCTACAGGCCCCGCGCTGGCTTAATCCGGCACTGATTTAACTGAAGTAAAACATTGAAGAGTGCATTAGGTATATTTATCTCAATCCATTCAATTGATTTCGATATAATAAAATATTCTTTCGCTACGGTTTATTTTTTATGATTATCATATGATATCTTCATTAAAATATGTACGAGGCAAAACTGTACATTCAACAATGTATTTTTTTGAAGTACCTACTAGTTTCTTCTATTGTTAACACATTGAAGAAAATCTATTTTGAACAACGATATAAATAAATTCAGACTATAAAAAATTGATGAGGCAAATCTCTTCAGTTTATACGTATATATTATTAATAATTTGTGCATCTAGCATAAATGTTCAATATCTTATTTATATACTGATGAAACACCTTGGCGATGAACGTGTTTTCGGTTAGGTAAATTTGAATAGTTTTCCACCCTTTTGTTTGCGATTTTAGTTACAGTCTTTCTAGAAAAGGCTGTGGCATAAGTTTTAAAGTCGATTAAGTTTTCAGTATACCATTGTAAGATCTTCAGAATATTTTCTTTTGGATAGTCTATATAAAATGTCTCTTATCGTCATTTGATAAGATACGTTAGCACTCACGCTTGAAATACTGATCTGAAGATCTTGTTATTCGTTGAACTGCTATGACCAATATACAATAATGATTTGCACAAAAACAAAACTATTGATGAACAAAACTAAATTTGAATTTACTACGTTTATTATCACAAAATATTTTAAAAAATTTAACACTGCGATTGCAATTTCGGTCACTAAACCATCATCGGGCAGATTGAGTTAAGAACTGAATACAGAATTAAAGATTTGCGCTTACGGGTGGGAAAGAATTATTGCAGGTACCTGAATAGACAAGAGGAATATATTTCTAGAAGAGCTAATCGAGTGAATTTCCCAAATTGGTACAATACAATGTTCTTAGAAAAGTCGTTATTGTTTGAATACACTAAATATGGGAGAAGATATCAAGCCAATCTGGTCGTGCAGCAAGATATCTTTTGCATTATGATTGAGTTTAAAAATTTCTAATGATTCTAAGTAAGTAAGTTTGGTTCCTTTCGGTAATTTGTGCACGATTTGAAAATTATCTATTTGTGGAAATGGGTGGTGGTTTTCACGGCAATGATTTGAAAACGTTGAATCCGTTTTATTTTTCAAAAAAGATTGTTGGTGTTCTTTAAATCTTGTCTTGAACGATCGACCAGTCTGACCTATATATACTCCTTTACATACAGGACAAATCAACTTATAAACTCCTGAACTTTCAAATTTTGAAGTGATATTTTTGGCATTGAATAAAAATCCTGAGAGTTTTGTCTTAGGTTTGAAAGCAATTTTAATATTACATTTAGGTATGACATTAGCAACTTTTTCTGTAAGAGGAGCAAAATATGTTAAAGATGTGAATTTTTCCGATTTTTCTACTTTTAATTGAGGATATGCTGTTGTACGCTAGTTAACTACGTTTCTTGTTTATCATTTGATCTATCAAACTTGTATGAAAACCATTATTTGAAGCAATTATTTTTATATAGATAAAATGATAAACAAGAAACGTATTCAACTTGCGTACAACAGCATATATCCTAAATTAAAAGTAGAAAAATCGGAAAAATTCACATCTTTAACATATTTTGGTCCTCTAACAGAAAAAGTTGCTAATGCCATACCTAAATGTGATATTAAAATTGCTTTCAAACCTAAGACAAAACTCTCAGGATTTTTATTCAATGCCAAAGATATCACTTCAAAATTTGAAAGTTCAGGAGTTTATAAGTTGATTTGTCCTGTATGTAAAGGAGTATATATAGGTCAGACTGGTCAATCGTTCAAGACAAGATTTAAAGAACACCGACAATCTTTTTTGAAAAATAAAACGGATTCAACGTTTTCAAACCATTGCCGTGAAAACCACCACCCATTTCCACAAATAGATAATTTTCAAATCATGCACAAATTACCGAAAGGAACCAAACTTACTTACTTAGAATCATTAGAAATTTTTAAACTCAATCATAATGCAAAAGATATCTTGCTGAACGACCAGATTGGCTTGATATCTTCTCCCATATTTAGTGTATTCAAACAATAACGAGTTTTCTAAGAACATTGTATTGTACCAATTTGGGAAATTCACTCGATTAGCCCTTCTCGAAATATGTTCCTCTTGTCTATTTAGGTACCTGCAATAATTCTTTCCCACCCGTAAGCGCAAATCTTCAATTCTGTATTCAGTTCTTAACTCAATCTGCCCGATGATGGTCTAGTGACCGAAATTGCAATCGCAGTGTTAAATTTTTCAAAATATTTTATGATAATAAACGTAGTAAATCCAAATTTAGTTTTGTTCATCATGTTAAATTATCACGTAGTAACGACGGATTCCATCAACTAACAAAACTATTATTTGAGAGGCAAGTATTTGGTATTTAGTAGATACACGTTTTTATTCTTCCATTAAGCAGTTGTGAGGTAGGCCGTATTTTTATTGTAAGCAGGAACTTCTTCAGCAACAACAGAGAATACACAGATATGTTTCAAATGCTTTTCAAAGACGGATGGTTTATAGCAGAGTAAGTATGCTAACAGCATCTTGCTTACATCATGAGGAAACTCCTGAAAAACTCACGGCAAGCCATACGACCACTGTCTTTGAACCCCAGACCAACCGAATGGTACCTAGTAGACGAGTATGAGCCCCAGGCTATTGACACGATTCCGATATGGACCGAATTTTATAGCAGCTATAAATGATTGCACTTATGGATAGCGAGTAGTGCAGAACCTGTTGAATCAAGTGTCGAGTACATATTTCGGCATTCGTAATTACTTTTCGGTTATTATCAAATCTATTTGATTTGTCGCGGAAAGACGGAATATCTTAAAAACTACGTTACGAATCGAAAATATTGAAAAGAATTAAATTTGTCTCATATTGAACTTGTGGGTCCATTTGGATTTGTGATGCTCTGGCTAGTACGAAGGAATGATAAGAGCATCAAGATAAACTTTCGTCAGTATGAAATTTTCCTAGGAATCACCGACACGACTTAAATAGATCAAGGAATACAAAGCTAGAGTAATTTTTTGGTGGACATTTCAGATAGACTGGATTGATAAGGCTCTCTTTAATGATTTGAAGGATACGATAATATTATTCAATTTAAATTTTTCTTTCATATTTTGCAATATGAAAAATTCTTGTATCTATCCTCATGAACATGAGATTTCATGTCGTCCAATGAATCTTCTTTACTATTTATATATATATAATATATATATAAATATATATATATATATATATATATAGGGCCGTATCCAGGGGGGCACCAGAGGGGGCTGAGTCCTCTCTGGAATTATCTAAGCCCCCTCTAGAAAAGATACCAGAATTATTGCAAACTTATATCTGCGTTGAAACATAAAACTAGCCTAGTTACAAACAAATCTACCTAATTGTAAAACTGGCTTAATAGTTATTTATGTACCAAGTGCGTTATATAGATCCTTATGCCCTGAGGGAAACATTCGGCCCGAGGGCCTCTGGCCCGAGGGATGAATGTTGCCCGATGGGCATAAGGATCTAGTAACGCACGCGGTGCATACAAGATTTTATTTTTCACGAAAAAATTATTATATTATGATGAAAAAGCGATTTTAAAATCGTTTCATTGCTCCTATCCATTTTCCTTCTCATAGTAGGCATGTCATTGGTTGATATTTTGAAGTTTGTGAATATATTTGTCATCATATTCAGTGAATGTCATTGCTGCTTTCTTTGTGTAGTCTTATAGAAATAATGGAAATGAAAATGAATTTACCCAAGAATATCATAGAAAATGCAGCCAAAGCTGCGAATAATTCATTGCCGGAGAAATCCAGAGTTGTATACGACAAGGATTATGAAGTATTTAATCAATGAAATTTGCTTCGTTTCTCCTAGTACAATAAGCGGGCGTTTTTGATCCATTATGCCCGCAAATGCGGGCGTAATAGCCTAGGGCATAATGAGTGTGTTTATAGCAACCGTATCCAAGGTGAAATGAACATATAATATACAAGTGAAAAATAAAATTATTTATTTGTGGCATCTTTTAACCCGCTAAACATGTTGACGTTTTTTATCCTAAAATGAAATAGCGACAAACGAGCGGCTACCATCAGAGTTGCCAGATTTTTCAGAGCCGCGTTGCACTTTAGACGCTAATTTGTCGCCCAAAAGCGCAACCGTTCTTGCGACATGTTAACAGGGAAACATTGGTAACAAGTATTTTTCATATAAAATTCACTTATTCTAAGAGTTATTTCATACGTATTTTGCTGCTAATTTGTCGCCCAAAATCGCAATCATGATTTTTTTCGCAACTGCACAAAAAATAGTGCACCCAACATTGTGCCTACTCGTCCGAAAAACAATAATAGGTGCTTTCGGGACTTTTTACTTAAATAACTATTACAATCAAAACCACGATTCTGTTACAAATATCTTTATTTTTATATAAACTGTTCACAAGACATCATTACATCATCATCTTTGCCTGTGCTTGAAGTTGTGGATTGGTTCTGCTACTGATACAAATCAGAATTAAATTTTGCATATATAGCTATGCTAGGCTCAAATTATTTACAGCAAATCTCATTTATTTCCAAGTGAGATCTAATAGACACAACTGAATTTGTTGTTTTTTTAGTATCATTTTATATCGAATTTTACATTTAACAATATTAATCAATGAAAATATCCTCTCCACGAATGAATTGGATGACCGTAACCTTAGAAGAGTAAATGCAAATAAAACTATATCTTCGAACTTGAATTTGTAGGCTGAATTTTTTAAATCTTCCTCCAGAAAGTGGCTCTATGATATAAACATCTATAGATATATTTATTTGTTTATATTTAATGATGAAGGTACATTTTTATTTTTAAATATTTTTTATCTCCATTAGTTTTATTTATTTAGAGTTTTCTAGGAGAGATTTTTCATTTATTATTTTCAGCAGAATAAATTTTTTTATTTTTTCAAAATGTTTTTCAATTAATATTCGTTTTCCAGTATACACTTCTAGGTAAAAAGACAGAAAAAGCTGTATATTCCTCTTTCTTCACGTATATTTATTTTAGTACTATGTAAAAAACAAGCTCCCTCAAGAATTTGTTCAGCTCCCTCTAGAAAGCAGTGCTGGTTACGGCCCTGTATATATATATATATACACACATATATATATATATATATATATATATATATATATATATATATATATATATATATATATATATATATATATATATATACATGTATATATATATACATATATATATATATATATATATATATATATATATATATATATGCAAATTTAAATTATTTATTTTTATAGATAAAGCATGCAGTTAATTCCAACATAAAACATTCATATTGATTTATGTTATAGATTTCGTTTTGGATAGTTGCGGCTACGAACTGTTTCAAGACTTCTGTTTAGCAGACTTTCTTACTATTCACACGCCAATTGCCAAAATAAGATTTCATGCTAAGAGCTTACCTTGGTTGATATGGAGCGCTACAGAAAATGATATAGATCATCTATTCAATCGGATGAAACAAATGACGAAAACTTATATTCGAACTCTAGTTTCAAGATGGATGAATAATTTTCAAAATGAAAAATGGCAGATAATTGTGCGAAAATTCTGGTGCCTTCCAAATAACTTTAACGATTTGAAAAGTATCGATCCTTGGCTAAACAAAACTTTGAGTGAATCAACGCTGATCATTTTGAAAGGTGACATCAATTACCAAAAAGCTATTGGTGATTACAACAGGAACCCTGAAACTCCTCTATCGAAGGCACTCGACAGTTTCCACTTAACTAACACGCTTTTCATAAGGATTTTAAGATCGGATCTAATTTGCGGTCTTAAAGAAGAAACTGCTAAGAAATTGGAAACATTGAATCGAAACATTTCGAAAGGTCATTTAGGAATAATACAATTCGCCGAAAAACCACCACAGCCATGCTGCTTATTGGAATGAAAGTTTCAATTATTATATGAGCCTTCAAAATCTACCGAAAGTATCAAATTGCAGCTAAATAATATTTCTACTATTTTCATGATAATAATGAGCTCGTTTGCTTTATCAGTCATATGCAAATATTAAACATAGTCATATATTTAGCGACACTCGTTTCTCCTTTACTACAAGAGTGAAATTTCGTCAATCTCTATGTTACATGAACACCTGCCCAATCAATTTTCGTTACCTACTCATAAAGAAAATACTATTTTATTCTGGAAAGAAATCTTCGATGAACGTATTCAGTAGAACTATGAAGGAAATAAAATGTATTTATATATCATTTATTTCCACTCCTACATATAAGTGTCGAAAAATATAGTTTTGAATGTCAATTTATCAACTGTTTTGTATTATATTAGGGGAGCCCAAGCAGGGATTTTGGCAGGGTCACAAAGTTGCAAAAAAAAACGTCACCTGGACATTCTCGAGCGCGGTTAATTTTTTTTTTTAACTTGAAGGAAATCATTCAAGGATCTCGGGAATAATATAATTTGCTGATTTCCACAAGGGGAAGTACCTAGTCGAAATCATCAATAAAACGTGGTGCGTGCAGCTGTCAAATATATCGCTTTCTATGGTCAGCTCTACCAATTTCGCTCATTGACGTTCGAAAAAGATTTAGTAACTGCATTAAGTTCTATATGTGCTACGATCAAAAAAAATTTCAAACCTTCAGATTAGGGAAATTGCTACACATAATTGTTAGATTATGGTTCAGCACGGCAAGGTCATCAAGGTTTACCGTCTGTATATTAACCCGCTCGAGTATTTCAATGTCACGTTTTTTTTTGCATTTTCAAAAATTGGCCATGAGTTTTGGTCGCTACCAAATCGTCAATCTGTAGAATAGGAGCTCCTTTAGGGTTTAATTAACACCCCTTCTGAATATCTGACGCGCTCGAATAAATTTTTTTTCACCATTTTCAACCCCTTCGTACGGTCACCCCCGCCATGCAAACCGGCATATTAACCTACCCTTGTTATGAGAGGTATGTGGGGAGTATAAACTATAAATAACTGACGCGCCCGAGTATTTCTATGTAACGATTTTTTTCACAGTTTTGAAAATCTGTACACGCTCCTCCCCCAGTGAAAGGCTATACATCATATAACATTTTCTTCTCTCGAGCATCTAAACTTCACAATCCAAAACGTCCCCACGACACTCGAGTAAATCCCCATTCATCCACTCGGTCTCCCATATGGGGATTGATTGAATCATAGGAAAATATAAGATTGTCTCACTTTCCTTGATTGAGTATTTCATATTGTTATTTTAATCATAAAAGATAATTTCATTTCATACTGTATCGTAAAAAATACTTGATTTTAGTAAGGTATAATAACTTTTTACGGTATTGAGTACCGTAATGAAAATTCTTTCATTTGTATGGATAGAACGCAGATAATTATTTTGTCAAGTACGCCAGGTTACCTATCTCTCCCTCGCCGCCTTTGTTTGTGTTAGGTCCCATTCCCAAACAGTCCCACAGTTGGTTGCTTTCCAGTTACCGAGCGAGTTGTTTCAAGGATCAACCAATTGTAACTAACCTAAGTGTCATATTCCACAGAATGGCAGTTGTTAAAGAATCGTTAAAAGAATTCAAACATTTCCTCGAGCATACACCGTACCTATCCTATATCAATCTTCGATAAGGGAGGCATGAGTAAAGGAACCATATCTACGGTGTATAAATCCTTCAAACCGGTCGATGAGTACCGCTCCAGAAAGTGTGTGACTTTATTTTCGTGGGGGCTTCTTGCTTCATCGTGAGATTTGGCAGAAATATGTGACCTTTGGAGAAATATGGATGGGATTATGTAAAAGTTCATTACTTATCAATTGCTACAGTGATATTCGATGGGTATCCTTAACTAAAACACAGCACCAAAAATGCGGGGAGCATGAGAAGAGAAACCAATAAAATTTCAACAGACATCATCATCAATGAGACCATGGCTATACAGTATTTCAAGAAAATTTCTTCTCAAATTCTAAAAACAAGTTGATTGAGATGTTTATGAATAAGTTGACAAGGCAATCAAGTGTGATCAGTCGACAGAAGATGCAGACTATCTCTTAGTTACTACTGCCAACAGTATCTCGTATAAATTTGATAGAGTGGTACTTAAAGGCGAGGACGTGGAATTGTTGGTAATCATGATTGGGCTCTTCACAGACTCATATGTCTGTTTCCTGAAAACTGGGAAACAGAATATGCAATCGAAGTTATACCACCTACCCAGCTCTGTCACACCGCTTGTAACAGAACATATTCTGTTTCTTCATGTTAAGAGTGGATGTGACACTGAGCATTTGTTTCAACTTTTTTAATACCTGTTGAAAATCATATTTGATGTTATTTTCATTGTAAATAATGTTTTACTTTCAAATAAATTCACTTTTGGTTAATATTCTATTTTTCTCTGTTCGTACAACCATGAGTAGGTATCCATTACAAGGAAACCTATACTATAGATTCAATTATGATTTTAGAGCCACTCGGCGAAGGGCACAGAACCCGTGGACAGAGCAAACTATATTCAATCTCTAGCGCTCTCTAGCGGCCAAATGCTTTCTTTTTGATAAACGTGATTTTTCTCTAGGATGTGCCTTTTCGAAGTTATAAGAGAAAAACTAAAATCTAGTCGATAGCTGATTTTCAAAAAATTCAGCAGATTAAAAATTGAGAAAATATAAAGGGAAGATACTTTGCTTTCGATAATTCTTCGAATATGTTTTATATGATGATTAAACAACTTTCTTATCACGGGATATTATGGCGTTTCTTTTATCTGTTATACGAGTGTGAGTCTCGACTTATACCTATATCTTTGATTATTATTGACATCCAATATATTATTTTGTGATGTATAACTACCAAAATATATTAACCAAAATAACGAGAGCAAAAAAAAGGTTTGTTTCAACGTATTCAAATATTGCCTTGCTCCCTTGCTGTACCTAACGCTTCTTCAGAATATTGATATTTAATTTTAGTATTAATCATTTGATCCCACATTCTTAAAAAATAATCTTTTCATTCCTATTGAAGGAAAACCTTAACCAAATTCGATCCATACGAGTCCATAAAACAAACACTTTTTTGGGCTGCCCTGCCTGTTATGAACAAGACTGCACAATATCTAAAAAACATATACAAATATCCAAGTGACGAAGATAAATATGATTTTGAAAAATTGATCAAATTGAACTTATGGGCAAATCAGGATGAGATCCCATTAGGCAAAGATAAGGAAAATACAACGAAGTATTTCTGTCAAATGCTAAACGTAAAGAAGAATGAATCTCTCACTATTTGTAATCAGACAGAACTAGCATGGGAAGTAATTTCTGACAAGAGCCACCCTTACAATATAATTGGTAAGACATTCACTCAAATTTTGAGAAAGTTACGATTTTCTTGGCGAAGCGTTAACTGTTTAATAATGTCGGTTTTCTAATTCTAGTGGCCTGTTATCTATAAGTATAAATAAAACAAAGTTACACTATTAATAACTCAAGAACGAGTGGACGACTTTAATGATCTCTGATTTGTTGTATTCATCTCCGCCCCGAATAACATATAACTATTTAAATATCGGTAAGATTCACTTAAAAAAAAAACAAAAAATCAATCTAGAAAGATATCCAAGTTCAAAACTTTCAGTTTTAGATCATTAAGCGATTATTTTTGAAAATATAATTCTGTAAAGAAATTTTGACTGATGTGACAAACTTATTATGTTATTGTTATTAATGTTCTTCATACCTACCACAATTAGAAACATGGTTTCAAAATTCAAAACAAGGGGATCAAACCTATCATTATTATTAGTTTAAAAAAGAGATAATAGATATTTGATGAATAGCGAGGTCATATATACAGTTGAGAATAGATTTGCAGTGTTTTCAAGGGCTAACAATTTTTTCATGAATGTGTTAATTGAGGTTATGCTGCATAAAGAAAATTTATATATATATATATATATATATATATATATATATATATATATATATATATATATATATATATATATATATATATATATATATATATATATATATATATATATATATATATATATATATATATATATATATATATATATATATATATATATATATATATATATACTAGCTGACCCAGCAAACGTTGTTCTGCCATATAAATTATTTTTATCTATCTTTATATCTATCTATCTAGATAGTTTTCTATCTTTTAACGTTGTTTAAATTATTAAAATGGCTATTAAAAAATATGGGTTAATAGAAGGGTGAAAATTGTATGTATTTTTGAATGTATCATAAAAAAATAGAACAAAAAATTTTGTCTGAAAAATAAAAATTAAGGGGAGGACCCTCAACATTTAGGGGGGTGAAAAATAGATTTTGTTCGATTCTCAGTTCTAACCGATATGCACACAAAATTTCATGAGAATCGGTCGAGCCATTACGGAGGAACAAATAAAAAGTAGGGGTTGATCTTAGAGGGTTGAAAATTTGGGGTTGTATGTATTTTTGAATGCTGTTTCAGAAAAAAAATTATGGAGTGGACAACATTTAGGGGGATGAAAAATAGACTTTGTCCGATTCTTAGATCTAACCGATATGCACACAAAATTTCATCAGAATCAGTCCAGCCATTTTGAAGGAGTTTAACAAATAAGAAATAGGGGTTAATCGTAGAGAGGTGAAAATTTGGGGTTGTATGTATTTTTGAATGTTGTATCATAAAAAAAAATAGAACAGAAAATTTTGTTCGAAAAATAAAAAATAAAAATTAAGGGGTGGACCACCCTTAACATATAGGGGGATGAAAAATAGATGTTGGCCGATTCTCAGACCAACCCGATATGCACACAAAATTTCATGAGAATCGGTCGAGCCATTTCGGAGGAGTTCAACTTCTAACACCGTGACACGAGAATTTTATATATTAGATATATATATACCTACGTATTTCAATTATTCTTGCATGTGTTCTTACTTATTTGTCCTTTTCTAGCAATATCAGGCCATTGGAGTTTGAAATCTGATTTTATTATACAGTTAATGTTTCTTCAAGAAATTCATGGCTTCCTCAACTTTGGAAAGATCAAAATTTATTTGGCTTTCTTGAAATTAAGAAAAATTTACAAATCAAAAAGCAGACTATGTTTTAAATTTTTTTGTGGCTATGGTCGTCTTCAGTTACTTATGTTTCATGAATTTGTTTGCTGCTGTGGCCGTCTTTCGTTATTAATTATAAGTGCTATTCGGTCCAATATCAGCAGCCAGATCTGCTAATATTATACGAGTACGAGATGAAGTCAATGTTATGACGAAAGGCGTTTACTCAATAGATTTTTATTTCAACCTGTGAAAAATTAGTTTTTTTATTTCTTTATAAAGTTATGAATATGAACTTTCACCAAGTGAATTCCAATTACATTCAATAATATTATATGGTAAAGGAAACAGAAACCCTTACCCACATAATGTAAAAAACAGGTTCTTAGTGATTCAAGGATTTCTCTTTAAAAATACATTACACGTAATTTAGACTATATTCAAAATCACACCTATTATAAAAAATGAATGTTGCGAAAGTGATTGTTGGGTGTTCTGAAGATGTCGATGGTGTTGAAAAATTAAATATGTATTTGATTGTTAAAAAATTCATAAATTCCTCCTTAAATCAAATAATTTAAAAACCATTTTGTACATTCTGTGCGTAAGTGTTTCTATGGTTGCCCTCACCATCTAATAATAACATACCTTACTGCTGATATTGTACTGAATAACACGTAATTAGTAAATGAATACGGCCACAGCAGCAAAAAAATTGAAGAGATATAGTTGTATGTTTTATGACTTTTCATTTTTTGTAAAATTGATCAATGCCAAATTAATTCAATGGTTCAGAATTTTTGAGAAAGTCAAGAATTTCGTGACGACACGTTAACTATCTGAATACGGTTTTCAAACTCAAATGGCCTGTTATTGCTAGAAAAAGGCAAATACGCATTTATATATATATATATATATATATATATATATATATATATATATATATATATATATATATATATAGATATATATATATACATATATATATATATATATATATATATATATATATATATATATATATATATATATACATATATATATATATATATATAAATATATATATATATATATATATATATATATATATATATATATATATATATATATATATATATATATATATATATATATATATATATATATATATATATATATATATATATGTATATATATATATATGTATATATATATAAATATATATATATATAATATATATATATATATATATATATATATATATATATATATATATATATATATATGTATATATATATATATATTTACATATATATATATATATATATATATATATATATATATATATATATATATATATATATATATATATATTTATTTACATATATATATATATATATATATATATATATATATATCATATATAAACTATTGTTAGTTACCCTGATGAATGTCAAACTAGAATTTTGAAAGAAATGCCTCGAAGCAATCTATTTATAGGAATTTGATATATATTTCCATTCTTGTTAATAAGACCTCATATTGTTTCTTTGCTATTCAAAAAAGTTAGAACAATAGTAAGTTAATGAAAGTTAGTTTATTGGATTTTAGTTCTTAGCTTATACTGTAATTCGAATTTCTGTAATTTAATGAATTCCAGCTTTGATTTGTGACAACGTGGGATACGAATTTTTTTTGGAACTCTGTTTAGCGGATTATCTCTATACCAACTATTATGCAACTACAATACATTTTCATGTAAAACACATTCCATGGTTCATATTAGATGTTACAGAAGTAGATGTGCATTGGATTTTACTTCAACTTGGAAGAAGTGCAGATAAGCACCTTCAAAAAATTTCTAACATTTGGAAAGAACACTTTAAAACAGGAAGATGGAAAATTATAGTTAGAAAATACTGGACTTTACCTATTGGTTTCTCTAAAATGAAAGAAATTGATCCTGTGCTTTTAAAAATGTTAGAAGAAACCAAGATTATTATAATAATCGGCGATTTAAATTATAGAAAATTATTTGAGGATAAGAACTTGGAACCATCCACACCAATTTCTGAAGCCCTATCTGACTTTCATCCCAGTAATATATTGTTGGTAAGAATTATGAAATCTGAAATTTGTTGCAATATAAAACGATCAGACTGTAAAATACTAGAAAAACTGAATCAAAACTGGATGGATTCTGGACTTTATGGGTTCATACAGTTCGCCTCTAAGCCAAAAGGAAAATGTGACTGCCAGGGTCTTTGAAAACTAACTGAAAAAAATACTTGTATCAATAACAATCAAACAATTAATATTGAATAAATATTTCACAAAAAACTCACCATTATAGGTCTTTTATTCTAGATAAGTTTTCTGTTCATAACTGCTAGTTGTTCAAATTTTGAAATTTTATCTTTAGAATACCTATATATTTTCAACACATCTCAAATTATGTTTGGAACATTATATTTATTCGAAAATAAAAACAAATTTCGGCCAATTTTACTAGTGATATTGGATTTTTCTACGTGAATAAGAGAGTTTCACTAACACGTTGTTCTTCATTATGTATTGCCCATCTTTTTGAAATATATTCGGTATTCCCCCTCCTTGCTGGAAGTGCATATTCTTATGACAAGTGATTCAGATATTTTAAGTATTGTCAATGTCTATTGTACATCATTGTACTGTTGAAAATATTCATTATTGTGTTTTCATTGTATAATATTCCTACTTTTCATCGCTCATTGCATCGAAATAATATTAAGTATTCAACGTTCTTGCGAAGAGAACGTATTCATATGAAGATGAGAGTGAGAATCCAAAATTATCATCAGTGTTTGTCATATATCTGATATCAAACTCTAGAAGTTACGAATATGCATCAATATATTTTCAATTTTGTTCATAATCTGAAAGTGATTTCATGTAAGAGTGTTATTTCTGGAACATAATTTTGTTCGCAATTCTGGAATGTGCATAATATCCTACGAAAACATAAAGTCAATTTAAAAAGTAATGCAAATATAAATGGATACAATAATTACCAAATATTTATTATATATATATATATATATATATATATATATATATATATATATATATATATATATATATATATATATATATATATATATATATATATATATATATATATATATATATATATATATATATATATATATATATATATATATATATATATATATATATATATATATATATATATATATATATATATATATATATATATATATATATATATATATATATATATAATTGAATATAATAATTTGAATATAAAACTTTTTTTTATATATAATTATATATAAAAATATTATGCAAACATACACTAATTCAATTCATTAGTTATCGTTTACGTAATTTCATCTTTCTTTTTTGCTGCATAATATTCTGCCATGTTCCTTCTAGTCTTTACCAAAATTCTATGACCGTTGCAGTCTAAATTTTGTATAAAACACTTATTCTTGCAGCATTTTTTGCAGAGTTGATAATTACACTTGGACCCCTAAAAAATTATATAAGTGTTAATATTTCTGCGTTTATTAATGCAAAATGAAGTACGTATAAACCAGAAAAGATATTGCAATATGTAACAATCATTTACCAGAGGATTAACGCAATTACTGCATTTGTAAATTGGCTTCTCACAGGTGAATTGTTTTTCAGGTCGCCTATTTATTCGTCTCAGTTTCTTCATTTTTTTTCTACTTATAGGATTGCCATCTGCATCGTGAAGTTCCCTCTTACAGATTTGATTCTAAAATAAATATAATCAACAATTCCTGAAATTAAAGAAATTCTCGACAACTTACGCTACTTTCATCTTGTTTCGACTTTTCTACTTTTTTCTTGTAATCTGCTGGATTTAATCTTATATAAGATTGGCACAACCAGGGTGGCAATATCAAATTCTGACTTCCTTCTTCAGTTGTGTGTTCCCATTTTTTAAAACCTTCATGATAGGGCAAGTATATTTCCTTCAGTTTTTGAATTACTTTTAAGAACAAATCGATAGTATTGGCCTCACCTAAGCAAATTCTGATATCTTTATTGCCTTCTAAAGATAAACTGAAAATCAGAATAAAACTTTAATTATTTTTTCTGACCAATGGAAATATGTATATATTGATCCTTAAGCGGTGAATGTTAGAATCATCAAGATAACCACCACAAACGATAGAATCAATAGACATTTGTTTTTGCCTTATTTTGTACTTCAGTATTGTCCCAAAATCTATCACATATGGTAATAGCGACTAATCTAATATTTCAGATTCTTTCTCTTTCTGTATATATATATATATATATATATATATATATATATATATATATATATATATATATATAGTGCCTGGATAAGAATCCGGAGGTGATGTATCTTGACAATGGTAAGACCTAGAAGTTCGGGTAGAAAATTGTTGTGAATAAAGTGAGAAGAAAAATAGCTGAAAATTATTTTAAAGTTTGTAATTCAGCCAGGAGGCTATGAAGAAACATAAAATTCGAGCTATCTCCGAAAATTGGACAATGCGCTATAACTTTGAAAACATCATTTGATAGCGTGGATAATACTGCCATTATTTTGTTTTAAGACTTTTTTCATGTCTATCATGATAAGGAAATGGGAGAGGCCAATGGATTTTTCTATATTCATATTTCAATATTTGCCGAACCATTCAATCAAATCAAATATTTTTGGTGCCATTTGAAAGAATATTTTATGCTGTTTTGTTGAACCATTTAATTTGGAACAAACTAGAGGGCGTTAATAGCAGCGATCACTTATTTTCATAATTTTTGGGAAAACTTAAATACAACAGTACTATTTTCTTGACAGAACCTTGGTCACCATAAAATTAGTTAAAATTTAGTGAACATTGCTTGGCGATAAAAACAAATCACGTAAACAAGGTACCGACGTAGTTTGAAAGACAATTCAACTTGCTTCCCACTCAGCACAAAACACGTTGAATAACTCAATGTTTGTAAAATATCCATTATGCAAAACCCACACTGAATGCAGCAAGTAGAACAGGAAAATGTTTTTGGAATTTTCAACTCATTTCTTCCACCACTTCTAGAAGTGGTCTCCTTGGAAAGAAGAAGGAACATTTGAATCCAGCTTGATGGTTCTCCTGCGCATTGTAACCGAAACATACGTCAGCATTCAGACGGGCAATATACGAATCGGATTATTGGAAGAAGAAATATATTTCCTACTGAAAGGCCAGGCTTTTCAAGAGTAACTAACAACATGGAAAAATATAATGGAAAGAATATGAAATGCCATTAGAAACTTGTCTAAACTGTGAGTAGTTCCACGTGTTTTGTCTGTTTTTTGTTTGTTTCATTGTTATAACTGATGTTCCGTTGGCCTTAAACACACTTCAAAACTAGTTTTGAACCAGTCCTAAGCCTGGATAAAGTGTGATAGAATACTCGACTTGCTATACAATTTTGGGCTAGTGAGAAGAAAGTTGAACTCGAGAAAGGATGGAGACAACGAGATGCGGTTTCCACCAAAATTTGAGTAACTTTATGATGACAAGGTTCTGTCAATAAAATAGAACCGTTGTATTTAAATTTTTTCCAAAAATCATGAAAATAAGTGATCGCTGCTGATAACGATCTCTGGTTTGTTTGTTTGAAATTGATTGGTTCAACAACAGAGCAAAAAATGTTTTTTCAAACGACATCAAAAATATTCAAATTTATTGAATCGTTCAGGAGAAATAAAAACATGAGTATTAAAGAATGTATTGGCCTCTCCCTTCCTAATCATAAAAAAACATCATATAACAACATGATGCAGTATTATCTAAACTATAAACTATCGTCCACCTTTACGAGAGATTTTTTGTTTCTTCATAAAGAATACGCCCCCTATCGGACAGACTACGAACTTCAATATAATTTGTAGCCATTTCTGTTGATCACAAAGCTCTACGCCTTCTTATTGTCGAGATATCTCCACTCTCATACACAATTTTTCTTTCATCATTTTATTTCTAAATCCCAGCATTATTTATAATTTTTTTATATTGGAGATAATTTGTTGTTCCTGAAATACGTTCATAAAATAAAAAAAATTATAGAAAACTATAAGACCTTCACTCAAACTGCTACAAGGTATAACCTGTAACATAAATATCTTTGAAGTCTAAGGAGTTTGATCAGTTTGAGTTCAAATCATCCACTCATTATAGTGAATTTTACCTGGTATAACATAGCAAGAAACATACCTATCAAATATAAATGAATGTATAAGAGAAAAATTTCTGAAGATTTAGATTATATAGAGAGTCACACTCACATGTGGTGAAACAGTTTGAATAGATGTCCTCTCACATAGGACAAAGGACAGGGATAATTTTCTACCAACTCCATGTATGCTTCAGCAGGTTCCCAAGATGGTGGATAAACGCCCAAAAATAAAGCAGGATTGTATAAGTTACCTTCTGCTATCATAACTCCAAAAGCTCCAGTTTCTTCTAAGCATCTGTACATGTCTTGAACACATTGAATGTTTCCATTGGATATCACAGGAATATTTACAGCTTTTCTAAAATAAAAAAAATTACTTATGGAATGGTTTTAAAGTTCGATTCATATCTCCTCTACCACGATTTTTGAGGTTTCATTGATGTCTTATTGGTATATACATATATATATATATATATATATATATATATATATATATATATATATATATATATATATATATATATATATTTATATAAATATATACATATATATATATATATATATATATATATATATATATATATATATATATATATACTATATATATATATATATTATATATATATATATATATATATATATATATATATACTATATATACATATATATATATATATATAATATATATATATATATAATATATATATATATATATATATATATATATATATATATATGATTTTTGATTGACATAATTGAGAAATATACAAAATTTGAACCCAAGTACGCCATTAAAAATTCAAACGAGTTAATCAAAAACATTCGAAATATTGTATACCTCACAATTCAAAATTATTTTCTTTAGATGTGAACAATCTGTTTCCAAGCACTCCGCCTAATGAAACTGTAAATTTAATCAAAAATTTTCTTATTTCTAATAATGTTCATCCACTAATACAGTCAGACTCATTTACTGGAAATTTGTTTAGAACAAAATTATTTCAGTTTCAAAAACGTGTGTTATAGTAATGAGGAAAGTTTGATCATGGGAAATTATGGATAATATAGAGAAAACTATTATGAACCACTTCAGCAGTAAGTAATTTCTTTATTGGTATAGATACGTTGATGACGTCATTGTAGGCTATACTGGTACAGATAGACAATTGGATAATTTCATTACTTATATTAATTCCATACACCCCCGTATTACATTTCCTCAAGAAACTGAAATGAATAATTCTATTAATTACTTAGATTTAACTATTACCAGAAAAAGCAGCAAACACGAATTTTCAATTTTTATAAACCATCTCATACAGATATTACAATTCATAACACATCACTACACCCAATTTCTCATAAATTAGCCCCTTATCGTAGTATGATTCATAGGCTTTTCGAAATTTCGTTGCCCGAAGCTAATTTCCGAAAGGAATTGCATATAATCAAACAAATGGCAGTAAATAATGGTTATTCACCCAATATGATTGACAGCCTCATTCAGAGGAAAAAATACAAAATGGCAATTTCACAAGTTTACCCACTTATATCCCAGAAAAGTACAGTATTTAACAGTTTAACATACTGAGGCAAACCTTTTGAAAACCTGAAATTCTTTTTTCGTAAACAAAATTTCAAAGTTTCATATAAAACCAACAATAGCATTGGAAAATTGATTAAAAACAACAAATCAAAAATTCATAGAGATGAACGTACTGGTGTTTATAGACTCGACTGTAACGATTGTGAAAAATTGTATAAAGGACGTACAATTAGAAATTTCAGAACTCGAATACACGAACACCAACGTAGCTATCCGTCGGCCCGCTGTAAAAGATAATATTGAAGTAGTAGTAGTACGAGAATAGTAGATTTCGGGATTCCGGCAGAAAACTTAAGATACTCATAAAATATCATATCTCATATATATATATATATATATATATATATATATATATATATATATATATATATATATATATATATGAGTTAAATTTGTATACTTGTTGCTTTTAGTTTATAATTGAATTTTGTCATGCACATAAAAATTGAAAAAAAGAAGTTTAGCACGTCTGTAAATGAAGAGATGAAATTTTTGGATATGAATTTTGAACAAAAATTTCAATAAAGAAATTGAAAAAATTATAAGTATTCTTTTATTAAAATAATATAGTTATCCGGAACTATAAATTGGTATTGTCCCCTTCGTGCATCTTTTACAGATCTGAGAACAAGTGTTAGTTGACTTCTTTCAATGATACCTTCACCCTCAATTTGAGGGTAAGTATAGTATGCTCCCATCTTGGTAAACTCGTGATTTCTTAGGAAATGAACCATTTTAGGACCCAAAACTTTCTCGAGGCAGGTGACGAGGATTTTTTTGCCTTTCTGTTGGTCAATTTAACTATGACAAAGTTGTCAGTTCTTGTAACAGCGTTTTGTGGATTCTCGAAAGGACTCTGGATTTCTTTACTATTCTAGTTTTGCTTATCTTCTGCATCAAATTCACATGCTTATTCGCTTTTACTCTCAAATTGATCATAGCTGCATCCTCATTTGACAGTATAGTTCAGATGATTAAGAAAAGTTTGCTCTATTGGTATATTATATAGCTCTTCCCAGAGCAACAATAAATTTTTGCCTCTTCTACGAGCCAATTCTTCAGTAAGTAAATAGTTTATCTTTAAGTAAGCATACAAACGTTTGAGACAATTCACCAGCAACATCATCCTTAACGTTTGAAACTGAAATTTTGTTTAACACAATCTCATGGAATGATGCCATATGCTGGAAATTTAAACGGTTTGTACAAATTTTGAGTGCATGAATAAACACCCCAGATACCTGATTTCAACAATGCCAAAAATAAAATATATCGAAAAACGTGGTCTGATGTCCCCATTAATGACTTTCGATACAATTTGATAGTCTTTTTACAACTAAAATATCTTGCTCATTGATTATTCCATCAAGATATTCCAATTTGTTTTATTGAATTGTAAATGTTAGATGACAGATACTTGAACTTAAAGAAATAGTACTGACAGTTTTTTTAGATCAATAAAAGCAAATTTAAAAATCTTCTACTCATAACTAATTGATTGGGCCGATAATTCATTATAATGTTGTAAATAAAACTTCACAGATTCTGAGTACATACATACTAGTATGTACTATACATCTGAGAAAGCCACTATGTTTGGCGAAACAATTGTCATGTCAACAAAATACAGTGTAAATCGAATATATATATATATAAATATATATATATATATATATATATATATATAAATATAAATATATATATATATATATATATAAATATTAGTATTTTAATTGTACTGATATGTTATACAGCTCAATATTGTTGAAAACTAATAAAGGATATATTACCATTGTTTATATTTTTTGTAAACTTTATGTTCCTAGCTCAAATCAAAAGATAACAAACCTTACTGCTGTCACATAGCTCCAATCTGCTAGGCCTGTTAGAGGTCCTTTCATTTCTCTTGTTCTTCCATGTAGAGTAATGACAGAGCACCCAGCTTGCTCTAACATTTGGGCAAATTCCACAGTTTTTTTCACAGTTTCAAAACGACGTATTTTACATGTAACAGGTACTTTCAAGTTTTCACTTAAAGTTTTAACTGGAAATAAAATGAAAAAAATAATTTTGTTGCCTGACTTAACTGAATGTAAAACTTACCAATTTCTTCGATTAGGGGCCACTCATCTTGGAGAAAAGCACCATAGTGACCTCTCTTAGCAATCGCTTGAGGACACCCTAAGTTAATATCAATTGCACAACAATGATCTTCAGCCAATTTTGCAGCTTGTAACATTGTTTCTGGATCATTACCACAGAACTGATAAGAATGAATGCATAAAATAAAATATATATGTATATATAAGTGTATATATATATATATATATATATATATATATATATATATATATATATATATATATATATATATATTGTTGGAACAAATCCTGTCCTTAAATATAGCACTCCTGAAGACCAACTCTTGATAAGTTGAAGAGTACTATGTTAATATTCTGTTGTCATAACTTATGGGTGTTATATCAATTTTGTGACCAGTTAAAATATAGAATTCAATACTAAAGCCTTCCAGTATGATTAGGAAAAATATTAATCACAAGAAACCTCCAATAACTCAAATGTTTACACATTATACTGAAAAGTATTAATACAATCTAATTTTTCAATTATTACTGGAATCAATGTTACTGTATAGTATAGTGCCTTTGTGACATATTTCAACATTATCATGATACCCATATTTCCAGTGTCAACTCTTAGGAATGAAAACAAGTAAAAACACAAAATTAGCAATACCTTCTTAACATTAAAAATATAATCAACAGTAAAATGTTAGAATGACTGAAAAATATGGACATGAAAGTTTATATGTTTGAAACTGAAGAAGTTAATAAAATAAATCTAGTTTTTTTTGAAGTCCTAAATATAATGAACAATAACATTATTCATAAACATCATAACTGGTAATCTAATAGTTCTATAGCATAAAATTATTTGGTTGTAGGTACTGTGGTAGAATCAAATATGAAATTTCAGTTATGTCATTAATTTGAAATTACAATAATTATTGATATTTTAGTTTGTCTTATCACCTATTTCATCCAAAACGTCTTTGATATTATATAACTGCTCTGAAAAATTTATCTATAATGGCATAATGCTATTATCCTTTAATTATATACATAACTACCTGTACAATAAGTGGTTTATCTTCATCACATGTTGCTAGAGCTTCCTTTCTATACTTTGGATCCTTGCTAAATATACTGCTGTGTAACATAGGAGTATAGCATAGTTGAGCACCATATCTTCGACTCAATATTCTCCATGGTAATTCACTTGCATCTACCATAGGAGCTATTATTCTTGTAGGACTTCCAAGAACATCCCTCCAAAAATCCATTATGGCAAAAAATTATCTTGGATTAAGCCAGTTCATTCGAATTGAAAACATCGAGGTTTTATAAAAACATACGTTCAGACAGGTTCGCTATATATTTTGTTTCTCATTTGATTGATTTTATTTTTAGGTTAAATATGTCAAAATGTTAGGTTAGGCCTAATAGAGCCGTTCCTTTCGGCACTTAGGATCATACTGCTTAGGATCTGAGATTGATCCGGGTAGATCTGAATTAAACGTAAGTCCGCCAGAAGCCTTATAGAGTTCTGATATCTATAAATTATTGATTTATTGATGTCTTTATAAGTATGTATTACATAAGAGTTCTGTTGTTCTAGTAAATAATATGATATATCAAATCACAACTTTTAAATATTCTTAGTATCTGTATGATTGTATCTAGAACGAGGTGTAATTTACTTTAGAATAAAGACCTGAAGAATTGCATTTTTATATTTAACATTTCAAAAACTAACTTAACAAAGTCAGTTATTGATAACATATTTTTATTCCTTTAGTTGGAATAAACAGGAGAAGCAATTTGTCATAGAACGAAGAAACGTCGATCTTTATAATATGATAATCAAACGTATTTATTTTTATGTCGCTCATGTAAATAAATTTTACTGTTTATTTGTGTATTTGCTATTTTTTTCATTTGAAACCCCTATATATTCTATGATATTTCATTTGACATGAATCAAAATACTAGATTTCACTATAAAATACTCACTTCATAAACTGTTTGAAAATTTTCTTAAAGATACGCCAAAACCCAGTTGTTTTCGCTATTTTTCTAGTAGTGAGAATAAATAGGTATTATTAATTGTTATTTTCTGGTAGTTAAAATGTTCTACGTTTCGGTGTTTTCTCAATATTTTCAACCGGTGTTGGCATCTATCAGTAAACAGTTGTCATTACTTGCAAATAAGTAATGACAACTAGCATTTTGAAATAAACTGTGAAGCGGACAAATAATGCTGACACAAAAATAAAGCATAACAAAGCCTATAGTCAAATTTGGTAGGCTTTAATAACCGCCTAAACGTGTGTAAACAAATTCTAAAAAGAACATTATTTGGACCATGACATATTAGTCAAACAACAAAGGTCGTTTGAGAATAAAATAATAAAAAATTATAGTGCAGAATTATATATATATATATATATATATATATATATATATATATATATATATATATATATATATATATATATATATATATATATATATATATATATATATATATATATATATATATATATATATATATATATATATATATATATATATATATATATATATATATATATATATATATATATATATATATATATATATATATATATATATATATATATATATATATATATATAAATATATCTATATATATATATATATATATATATATATATATATATATATATATATATATATATATATATATATATATATATATATATATATATATATATATATATATATATATATATATATATATATATATATATATATATATATATATATATATATATATATATATATATATGAAGGTATAATATAATTTAAAAAATATTTAGTATGATTCGACTATTTCTTATCATTTTTTTTCAACTCGAGGGACCTACATTTTAACGCCGGTTCAGAACGGCCAATAAGCTTGAATCTATGTGATAACCCAACAGTTTATTTTTGAACCACTAAATTCCGGACATACACAACACCCAAGAGCAAGGTGGGACTCGAGCCCTCGGTTTACAAGCGATACACCTTAGGTACCTTACGCACTAGCGGTTAACCGCCTAGGAGGTTGAACCGCGCGGCTAGCCGCTTTTACCAGTTTCATATGCAACCGTAGTGCGTACGATCACAAGCGGTAGCATATAAAACTGGAAAAAGCGGTTCAACCACGAGTGCGTAAGGACCCTTACCGCTAGGCTACCGAGGCCTCTATTCTTATTCTTATCATTCTCTGGGGCAGTGAGCGATCTAAAGCTAACGCGTCGCGGCAGGTTTGAGGTGCCATCTATGAATGTTAGCTACCTTCTTGTGTGACTTTGAGAGACAACGATCATTAAAAAAATTTTTTAGGACTTATTAGCAGATAGGCCTTATTACCCGCATCCACCTTATTTATTACACAAAAGTGAGGATCCACACTTTCTCGCGTGTACAGCATTAATGAGATTTAATTTTTTTAAATGGCATCAAAATAGACAAACAGATCTTGAGCTTAAGTATTTTTCCTTTTTATCTCTTACCATTATACTGTCAAAAAATAAGTAGGTGAGTTTATCTTAGGTTTACAAATTATTAAACTTCTTTTTGGTCAAACTCGGGATATAAAGTTATAATATGAATCAATTCTTTCAAACCTACCAATTGAATATATTTCAATAATTCTCTACTGAATATTACCAAAAATTTTAAGTTAAAAAGTCGTTATATCTCTAAGTTAATCAGTAGGAAAGAAGCATATGATTGAATGAAAATGGTTGTAGAAATTATGTTAAAATTACATTATATTTTTATTGGAAAATAAAATTTGTAATTTGAAATTTGGAGAAAATTAGTAAATATCGTTATAAATAAAATATATATTAAATTTTCAATGTTTGAGTTGAATATTGAAGTATGACGCATTTTGGTATAGGTACTGTAGTAACTTCAGATACAAATAGTAGGTACATAATTTATTTTTCGAACATTTCTCACTGATGGGAAAGTGTTATGCTAAGTATTAATAATTAAATCCTAATCATCACATTCACATGAACTGTAGTATTATGGTCAGGCGAGGACAAAAAAAAATTTTCTTGTTGCATTTCTATTTTGATTTGAGTCGAAGTTTCATGACAAATTACAGATCACTGAACCCTCATTATTTTCAAGGTAGTAAATATTCATTGCTGGATATTGACAGTAAAGTAGCTTATTTTTATTTGCATTTGATTATAATTCATTATCGAATAATCCTTGAAACGAAAATGACATTCCTGCTAATAAGTGTTTTTATTGACAATGGGAATATTAACTATCCTCCCAAGAACAAAAATGTGACGTTAACGGATTGAGTGGAAAAGTAAGGAATGAAAAATATTAAAATTTTGCTGTACTAAGTGAGATATTCGTTGGAATATATAAATATTACTTTCACAAGAAGAATGAAGAAATATTTAAGGTACTTATATCCAGTAGTAACAATTTGCGGACTATCTATTATATTTTATCATGGAGGCCATCAAGAGCTGATAGATATTTCAAGATTATTCGTCATGAAAAAAAGCTCTGATTCGATGAAATCGTCTTCGAAAGTTATTATGGATAGTACGCAAGATGAAGAGTCTAATGATTTTTTAAATTATTTAGCATACAGCTGCAATCAATAAAAACAGAATCATTTGGAAGGAGAAATACAAATTACAAATCAAAATACAATAAAATAATCAACACAAATTTAATAAATATTTGATCAATAAACATGATATAATATACGTTGTTTTATTTTCATAATATAAACATTTTTTGAAACATTGCCTTGAATTTTCTGTTCAGCTGAAGCTTGTAGAAGAAACTGTATTTCACGGTTATGGATAACAAAACTAAGATTTCTCCGTTAAAATACGAATACTTTATAGAAAATATATTTTTCTTTAGTATTTCTATCTATTTATAGGGACAATTATTGTGGCTTATTAAATTTTCAAATAGTGTGATCATATTAAAAACCAATGCACACATTAGATATCAACCAAATCTATAATTTCATACATCTATTTCATCAAGTATTGCTCTATAACTAATAAATGTATATTGATGATGATCATTCCATTACACACACATAAACATATAATTATATAATTATATATATATATATATATATATATATATATATATATATATATATATATATATATATATATATATATATATATATATATATATATATATATATATATATATATATATATATATATATATATATATATATATATATATATGTTTGTGTGTTTCTGTGCTCTAATTTTCCGAAAGAGTACATTGGTCAGACATATGAAGAATTTCCAAAATTATTTCGTCGTGGCTCGTCCAAAATACGAATACTTTATAGAAAATATATTTATCTTTAGTATTTCTATCTATTTATAGGAACAATTATTGTGGCTTATTAAATTTTGAAATAGTGTGATCATATTAAAAATCAATGCACACATTAGATATCAACCAAATCTATAATTTCATACATCTATTTCATCAAGTATTGCTCTATAACTAATAAATGTATATTGATGATGATCATTCCATTACACACACATAAACATATAATTATATAATTATATATATATATATATATATATATATATATATATATATATATATATATAGGTATATATATATATATATATACATATATATATATATATATATATATATATATATATATATATATATATATATATATACATAATATATATATATATATATATACATATATATATATATTTATATATATATATATATATATATATATATATATATATATATATATATATATATATATATATATATATATATATATATATATATATATATATATATATATATGTTTGTGTGTTTCTGTGCTCTAATTGTCCGAAAGAGTACATTGGTCAGACATATGAAGAATTTTCAAAACTCGTCGTGGCTCGTCCAACATATAAACCCAACGGGCCATAATATAGATTTCAAAAATTCTAAGCAACTGGCTGGCATAGAGTATTTCTATAAACTTATAACACGGAAAACAATAGAAATAGAAAAACGAGAAAATCTTAATGAAAGAGACGAGGCAGTTACATTACCGGCTTGCTAGAGAGCAATTATACAAACACACGCGCAGAAAACAACGAAACAGCAGAAAAACCGAGCTGATACAAATATAGACGTCAATGCCATTCACTGACACTGTAAAAGAGAAGGATCCACGAAGGAGAGGGGCAGCAATGAAGAACAAACAAAATATCATCATCCCACGCACTGAATCTCAATTTACTATACTTCTTGATGAAGACTTCTGTGTCGAAACGTCGATATACAGAAAATGTATAACTTTTTTTTTTCGTTACACGGAACAACAAAAAATCACCAACATTTCATATATGTATATATATATATATATGAAATGTATACATATTTATTTAAATTGGTTCAAATCAAATAAATGTTATTAACTCTAGAAATAGAACTTGGGGGATTCATGATCTTCGATTATATCCTCAAAGTCAATTGAATGAAGAAAACACTGTTAAGAAAAATTTATCTGGTTTCGAATTAATATTTCATTTTAGAAAGGTTTACGGTAATTCTAAGTAGGTATCTAGATAAATCTCACAAAAATTGAGCTTTGCTTTTTCGTGTGAGCGAATTTATCGGCCGTCGGAGCCCGTATGGAATAAATCTTGTTTATACGATAAACGGCGCAATTTTGTAGCAATAGTTTTGAGAGTTTGTATCTAGGTAGTTTTGTATGTTATCTTGAATGAAATTGGTTATGGTTCGAATTGGTTGGGGGGTTGACCCCCCGGGGGAAGAAATAAATCTTGTTTATACGATAAAGAGCGCAATTTTGAAGCAATACAGTTAAAAGTTTGTAAATAAGTAGGTACCGTAAAACGGGGTTACTTTGGCACCGGGGGTAACTTTGGCAGTTATTCGTTTTGTTTTTTTGAAAATTATTTTTTATCCCTTTTATTTTTTTTTCGCGCCACTACATTAAGAAAATTGTGGGCCGTACATACGGTAACTACACCCCCCAGCAATAAGAACAAGCGTTAGCTGCCATAAGAAGAGGGATGTTTCCCTCTCCAAAATAAGTTGGTTGGAAGGCACACCAAGACAATAGGTCATCCGATTGAATTTACCTAAGAGGAAGAGTAGTTACTGAACCACACTCTGACGACGGTTAGCAATTGGGGCTTTCCACTAACAAAGGTGAAGATCAAACCCTACCAGAAAATCCAGCTATCGAAACGGAAGAAGTTTTACCTAACCAGCAAGATGAGGGGAAGAAGACTGGGAAATCAGCAATGAAGAAAAACCAACTAAAAGTGCCGTCTGAACCACAACCACACCAGTACCATCCGGTATTAAACGTTCTACCAGAACAAATGACAAAAAATCAAATGATCGATGTTCTATTTGCCATGCAGACTGGTAAAAATATGCAGGACCTGATTGGATTGCATGTGCACAATGGGTTTGTGGTATTTGTAATGAGGGAAGCATGGATCGCTATTACACCTGCTCAAATTGCCAGGAAATGGATTTTGACAGTGACGACTACATAAAAGATAGACATTATAATCCCTCTGAATAATTACCTTTCAGATATTAAACATGTTAAGATTATTTTCCATAGGGTCAGAGTTAATTTTTTGTTTTTGTTGTATCTGCATGTCGTTTTATGCAATAGTTTATTATTTTTGAATAAAAATGACATTTTTGTACTAAAACCTCATTTTAATAAAGTTAAAAAGTTATGGCATTTTTGAAGAAAAATGGTCAAAATCCAAATTCAAATTAACGGTGCCAAAGAAGACCTTTAGAGCAGTCTACTTTCATATTATCGATTGCCTACTTTGGCAGCCTCTCAACATTTTTTTTTCCAGTAACCTCTTAATATTTTCTATTCAAATATTCTGCATTTACAGCCTTATTGATTTTTGTTACAATGGGATTTTTTCTTGTGGATTATTGGCGAAGGTTTTAGATTTATTGTCAAATATCTCCCGAAATCTGCCAAAGTAACCCCGTTTTACGGTAGTATCGTATGATATCTTGGATGGGATTAGTCTTGGTTCGAATTGGTTAGGGGGTTGACCCCCCCAAGAGGAAAATAAATCTTGTTTACACGACAGAAGGCGCAATTTTATAGCAATAGAGTTGAAAGTTTGTATCTAGGTAGTTTTGTATGATATCTTGAATGGGATTGGTTTTGGTTCGAATTGGTAGAGAAGTTGATCCCGCGGGGAAGGAAATAAACCTTCTTTACACGATAAAGGGCGTAATTTTGGAGCAATAAGATTGAAAGTTTGTGAGTAGGTATGCAATTTTGCTTTATAATAGGTAGTTTCGTATGATATCTTGCATGGTATTTATTTCGAAATATATTGGTTGGGGGGCAGACCCTCCGGAGGAGGAAATGAGTATTGTTTACACGATAGAGGGCGCAATTTTTATTTTTAGGATTTGGAACACAAGTCATAATTGAATGAATAGATTTTTTAAACTGGATACGTTTTGAAAACCTGCGTTTCTAATGCAGCTCGCTGTGATAGTAGATTTTTTTTAATTTAAAATTTTAGCCACTATTTTTAGATCTCTGAGAATCATTTAGCTAGTTAATTAGAACATCAAATAAACACACGATATGGTTTCTGAAAAGTGTTCGATAGAAAAAAAACTAGATAGTGCGAAATTACAGCGAAATTAATAGAAAACTGAAAAGAAAATGTCTATTTAACTGCAATCATCAATTGTACCTGATGAACTCAAATTACTACCGAATTGAGTTTTGCAGTTATAATTCAACTCGCATAAAGCATAGGGTCTAATCTTGACACGCAATTACTAATGTTGCGACTAACACAGTCCTTCTTTTCTTGAATAGGCAGGATATTTTGTGCTATAATTTTGTTTCCACTTATTCTGATAGGTATCGATATTTTTTCAATAATATTTAATTTATCATAGGCAGTAATACAGTGTATTTTGTCTATCTCTTAAATACTGTTGAATAAAATTGTGTAATTTTTGAATCTAGTTAAAATCTGATTATCTTTTACTGTAGTAATCTGCAGAATTTGTACGCTTGGTTTCAGTATTATATATGGTTTTATATGTATTCAATTTCATTATCTCACATATACAGTGCATTAATTTGTTTAATAAAATACGTACTGTATATTTCCAAAACGAAAGAAATCAGTAATGTATCTACCATTAGAGAAAACTTCTAGACGAAATTCAAAATCTGAGGTACTTAGTAGTCGGGGCAAACTAAGATAATTTTAATCAGAATACGGAAAAATAGAAACCAGAACTAGCCAAACGGGAAATGGTTGGGGGGGTTACTAACATGAAAAATAAAATAAATGCAGTTACTGACCTTGGGGACTAACTTAGGGGGGGGGAAGTGAAAAAAATTCAAAGTCAATAGTTTGGATGCGTATTACGAGAAAATTTGACGTCGGAGATAAAAATGTTCAACAGCAAAGTTGTAGGTAATAAAAAGATCTTTCATTTTTGTTGAGGGTACTTTTCATCATAACCTCAAAATTATCGAGAAATTTAAAAATTTTCCAAAAAATAATAAAATTTTAGTTTTTATATTATAATTTTCATAAAAATTGATGAATTGTTATGAAACTTGGTGAAAAAATACCTTTATATATTATAAATAACCAAAAAAATTTTCAAAAGAAAATAATGGAAAATTTTTGATTTTGAATTTTTTTTTTTTTAAAAAAGTCCCTTTTTCAGACGAAAATTGTATGGTGGAAAATCATCGTAAGTAGATTTTTCTAAGCTCATTTTGTTTGTTTTTTCATCTAATTTTTGATAAATTAGAGACACAATATCGCTTCTATTTAAGAATATGCTAAAAAATGCAAAAAACAAAAAAAGTCAATTTTGAAAAAATAAATTTTCAGTAATTGTTGATAATTTTGTTTAAATTTCAAAAAAATTTTAAAATTAATTTCACCAATCGATTCTACGTGAAAAAATATTTAAGAAACTGTATTTTGTTGTTAAAAATTACTCCAATATTTAGGGGTGGTAAAGGGTTGCTTCTGGAGGGTGAATAAAGTAATGATCGTTCTCATGCAATTTTCGGCTAAAATTGACGTTAAACAAAAAATTAGTAATAAACAAAAGTTGTATATTTTGAAAAATTCTTCAAGTTTTGTAGAGGTCATTTTTACCATAACCTCAAAATTAAAAAAAAAATGCAAAAAATGTATTTTTTTACATTTTTTACTTTTTTAAACTTTCTTATTATTTCTTTTCTTCTTATTTTTGTGTACTTAGTAGACAAAATGTGTGGTTGAATAAAAGTATTATAGTAATGATATTAGAAAACTTTAAAAATTAGAAAAAATATACGGAAAGATTAACGCGCATGATCAGAACTACAGACAGTACACCTATCTCTCAATCATAGAGGCTCTATGGGTATTTGTTATACACGAGGCTTTTATTTTCCGCCATACCATTGCTACGCAGATCTCTGCAGGAGTTGTCAAGATTCTGGTAATTGTTGCAATATACAACAAGTTTCAGAAGATGTAAGCGATGGTGAAGACGAAGAGCCAAGTCCTCAAAATAATATAAACAATGAGGAAGTCGAAGATGATTTTGAAGAAGAGATGGAGTGTGAAGATTCGCAGTTTAGCGAAGAATCGAAGGGGGAAGAAGAAGAACTGATTCATGTAAATAAAAGAAAAAGATTAGTGTAGTTTGCAATGTGTATTTTTAAGATATAATCATTTTTTTTATAATAAAAAGTTCTTTTTTTTAAGTTTTGATCATATTTTAACAAAATAAATACATATTTTCCCCATGAACTTCCTACGAGTTTTCTCAAAATCTTGAACATTTTTTTCCAAATTAAAGTTACAACTATAATACTTTTATTCAACCACACATTTTGTCTACTAAGTACACAAAAATAAGAAGAAAAGAAATAATAAGAAAGTTTAAAAAAGTAAAAAATGTAAAAAAATACATTTTTTGCATTTTTTTTTCAATTTTGAGGTTATGGTAAAAATGACCTCTACAAAACTTGAAGAATTTTTCAAAATCTACAACTTTTATTGATTACTAATTTTTTGTTTAACGTCAATTTTAGCCGAAAATTGCATGAGAACGATCATTACTTTATTCACCCTCCAGAAGCAACCCTTTACCACCCCTAAATATTGGAGTAATTTTTAACAACAAAATACAGTTTCTTAAATATTTTTTCACGTAGAATCGATTGGTGAAATTAATTTTAACATTTTTTTGGAATTTAAACAAAAGTATCAACAATTACTGAAAATTTATTTTTTCAAAATTGACTTTTTTCTTTTTTTGCATATTCTTAAATAGAAGCTAAATTGTGTCTCTGATTTATCAAAAAGTAGACGAAAAAACAAACAAAATGAGCTTAGAAAAATCTATTTACGATAATTTTCCACCATACAATTTTCGTCTGAAAAAAGGACTTTTTTTTTTATTCAAAATCAAAAATTTTCCATTATTTTCTTTTGAAAATTTTTTTGGTTATTTATAATATATAAAGGTATCTTTTCACCAAGTTTCATAACAATTCATCAATTTTTATAAAAGTTATAATATAAAAACGAAAATTTTATTATTTTTTGGAAAATTTTTAAATTTCTCGATAATTTTGAGGTTATGATGAAAAGTACCCTCAACAAAAATGAAAGATCTTTTTATTACCTACAACTTTGCTGTTGAACATTTTTATCTCCGACGTCAAATTTTCTCGTAATACGCATCCAAACTATTGACTTTGAATTTTTTTCACTTTACCCCCCCCCCTTAAGTTAGTCCCCAAGGTCAGTAACTGCATTTATTTTTTTTTTTCATGTTAGTAACCCCCCCAACCATTTCCCGTTGGGCTAGTTCTGGTTTCTATTTTTCCGTGCTCAAATTTAGTTTGCCCCGACTATAGGTAAGTAGGTACTGATAAACTTTAATGCAACTTTTTTTTATAGAAAATAAAATATTCGACCGGTGAATCTTATATCAGAAATTCTATTAGAAAATTCAGACCATGTGCGTTCGATGTTCTTTTATTTATGAAATTTCAAATTAATTAATTTTCAGAGAAAAAAAAATGCTACAAGAAATTTTACTCGAAAGCTTTGTGGTGACATGAGATTGATTACCTATTCCTCAGGTAGCTTTGTACTCAATAGTAATTAAAACTTATACTGAACAGGTTTATTCCTTCAACATTTCAGAAGTTCATCTGTGAGTTATTATAAATTTAGTGTAAAAAAGTTTGCTGTGGGAGGATGTTTAACCGAAAATGTTTTATTGATATTGAATTCCTTCAACACTTCGAAGGTTCATCTGTGTGTAATTATAAATTTAGGGTACCAAAAAGTTTACTTTTAGAAGATGATTTTAAACTGATTTATAATTTCTTTCATAAATTTGTTATTGTAAGTTGACTGTATGAAGATTTTCATACTGACATTAAATACCTACAATATGTTGAGGTTTACCTATGCGTTATTTCAAATTAACTGCAAGAAGTTGTTTTAAAACAGATATCAAATTCGTTTCATAATTTTGAACTCCATGTATGGTTTATTGTAAATTAACTATAACAAAATGTTTTTAACTGACCTTAAATTCCTTTAATATTTTGGGGTTCATTTATGCGTTATTTTAAATTAACTACAGGAAGATGTTTTCAAACTTCTTCAATATTTTCCATGTGGATGTATGTGTTGTTGTGAATTTTCTGTTTTAAATTTAATTGTGAAATGTCTAGAAATATATTTTTCTTCAAGCGTATAATAATATCTATATTATTTTCGACAACACAGATCGTAGAAATAACCTATTCTTTTACTAGTAAAATAATGAACGCTCATTATTGTACTAGTAATAAAATAATGAGAAATGATAGCAACGTCTATGGGCGTTGTATCCAAGTAGGTATGAACTGTCATTTAATTTTTATTTAATTTGATGTTTGTCAGTATTTGTCAAGAAAATTTTAAAGTTCGACACTATGTGCACAATATTCAATTTACGCTTGAAGAAAAAATACTATATGTCACTCGGAGCAAAAGACCCTTTATATGTTTCGCCCAGTTTGTACAGCCTCGGCTAACGCCTCGGCAGTGCAAGAATCTGGGCTCAACAATAATGATAGCCTTCTACTCCTAGTAACATAATATACTATTTGATTCTATACTGATAAAAGTGAACAAAGTTCAAAAAACATCTTCAATTTCATTTGAAAAATAAAAGAAACCATTTCCTCAAAAATCACAACCTGTTTCCTTAAATAGACGACTTTCAAATTGTGCACAACTTGCCGAAAGGAGCCAAATTGAATTCTTTCGAATTATTATCAATTTTTAAACTCAATCATAATACAAACGGTAATGTCTTGATGAATGGCTAGATTGACTTGATTTATTCTCCTATATTTTATATATTCAAACCATATTGTAGAGACAATCATTTTCCTGTATTTCGTTCTATATCAAGTTGGAAAACCTATTTTAATATCTTGCCTTTAATGTCATTTCTCCGAAAGCCATTATATTCCCAACAAAATTTCCCGGAAAAGTAATACTTGTGTAAGAGAGAAAAATTTCAATTTCGTTCTGAACTCAATCTGCCCGATCATGGTCATCTGACCGAAATTGCAAAAGCAGTATATAATGTTTAACTAATTTGTGATAATAAAAAGAGCGAAATCAAATTTTGTTTGTGTTGATCAAGAATTTTATATCCCTATTAACAAAGTTCTTACTTTGAAGAAGACTAAATTTGATTTGGCCAAGAGTTTGCATGTCTTTCTCTCGAATAATTATTTACGTTTATCATCATGTCGAAATTTATGTTTGTGAGATCATGTCAGTATTCGGTTTTGATCGAAAAAAAGTTGGATACAACAATTTTTTGAGTTTTATATTGTTTACAAATAATTAGTTTTTGAAAGTATCAGATATTCTAAGATCCTCTTTGCAAACCCCCGATGTGCATTCAGTACAGTAACACGGTTACTTTGGCACCGGGGGGTAACTTTGGCAGTTATTCGTTTTGTTTTTTTGAAAATTATTTTTTATCCCTTTAATTTTTTTTCGTGGTTTTTTCAGGTTCCTTTCTTTATTACATGTTTAAACTATTAGAAAAATGCCGCGCCACTACATTAAGAAAATTGGGGGCTGTACATACGGTAACTACACCCCCCAGCAATTAGAACAAGCGTTAGCTGCCATAAGAGGAGGGATGTCTCAAGCCCAGGCGAGTCGCCGATTCAAAATATCCCGTGGAACCCTCCAAAATAAGTTGGTTGGAAGACACACCAAGACAATAGGTCATCCGATTGTACAAGAGGAAGAGTAGTTACTGAAACACACTCTGACGACGGTCAGCAATTGGGGCTTTCCACTAACAAATGTGAAGATCAAACCCTACCAGAAAATCCAGCTATCGAAATGGAAGAAGTTTTACCTAACCAGCAAGATGAGGAGTAGAAGACTGAGAAATCAGCAATGAAGAAAACCCAACTGAAAGTGTCATCTGAACCACAACTACATCCAGGACCATCCGGTATTAAACGTTCTACCAGAACAAATGACAAAAAATCAAAAGATCGATGTTCTATTTGTTATACAGACTGTTCAAAATATAAAGGACCTGATTGGATTGCATGTGCACAATGCAATCATTGGGTTTGTGGTATTTGTAATGAGGGAAGCATGGATCGCTATTACACCTGCTCAAATTGCGAGGAAATGGATTTTGACAGTGACGACTCCATAGAAGATAGACATTATAATCCTTCAGAATAATTACCTTTCAGATATTAAACATGTTAAGATTATTTTCCACAGGGTCAGAGTTAATTTTTGTTTTTGTTGCTATATCTGCATGTTGTTTTATGCAATAGTTTATTATTTTTGAATAAAAATGACATTTTTGTACAAAAACCTTATTTTAATGAAGCTAACTTATGGCATTTTGAAGAAAAATGGTCAAAATCAAAATTTAAAATAAAAACGGTGCCAAAGAAGACCTTCAGAGCAGTCTACTTTTATATTTTAAGCGAAATACATATCATGCCAAAGTTACCCCAATCGTTTGCCTACTTTGGCAGCCTCTCAACAATTTTTTTTCTCAGTTGCCTCTCAATATTTTCTATTCAAATATTCTGCATTTACAGCCTTATTGATTTTTGTTACAATGAGATTTTTTCTTGTGGATTATTGGCGAAGGTTTTAGATTTATTGTCAAATATGTCCCGAAATCTGCCAAAGTAGCCCCGTTTTACGGTACAGAGACAGCGGTATCTGGAGATTGAGATCTGCTATTTATAAAAAACAAATTTTTTAGTCTACATTTCTAAATTTCTTGCATCTCTTCTTGTACTATATTGACTGCCGACTGGTGATAACAAAATTACTGCCAGCACTAGGAGATGGCAGTTGATAATGTGCTCATCAAAATGTATACTGTTTGTTGTATATTATATGTAATATTCATATTGATGAAATGGAGTAGGGATTATTAAATTTCTAAGATATCGAAGAATACTCGTGAGGATTTATAGGGACAACTGACTATTTTGCAATGGTGCCGAATTTCACCGTTTTCACTTTATGAACATAAAATTTCAGCTTACGATAAGTCGGTAAACAATTTATGACAAAAATTATAAAATTCTTACATAAAAATAATCAGAGATCAGTTTTGCACACAAAATTCAAGGCTAGTACAAATATGTATACTCCACGATCAAAATCTCCTTAAACCTAAGACATCACATAATTTAGAATGGACGAGTACAAGCACCACTTATGGAGTTAACAGCGCAACTTTGACGGGACGGAGAAGCAGGATTGGAGAGACCACTTTCTCGAATTGGTGATAACGCGGGAGTTTTAGTCCGATTAACTACACTGCGCCTGCGTCTACGATATTGGTTGCTGGAACGACGTTGTACTGCGCGCATTTGCTGTTGCTGCAGCACGCTCAAAGCGTTAGCGAGGTCGAATTCGCTGATCAGCCGTCGTCTTGGAAGAGGCGGCAGGGCAGGAAGAGTGTTCGCTCTTCGCGGCAAATCTGGATATACGGGAACTGGGACTATATTGTTGATGGTTTGAACCTCCGACGTTTCATTGTGAATTGGTGCTGGGACTACTTGGTTCGGTTTGTTCGCTGAAGGTTGTGCCTGATGGTTTCTTCTACGATTATTTCCTAGGTTACCTGTAAAAAAAAATTTTTAAGGAACTTTTCATGGTCGATTATTTATTTAGCATCAATTAACATTAAATAGGATTAATTTTGAATGCATCTTAATCGATATAGTATAAATACCCAGTTAACAAAATTTTGAAATCTAGTTTTTTTAAATTTATAATAGTGATAGGACTTAAAAGTATCTTTCGAGCATTTTTTATTCGAAACGATGGCGAACTAGGTTTGTTCCAATAGAATAATAATAATATTTTAATTGTACCGGGTGACTTCGTATAAACTAGGACCGTCCTTATCTTTTTTATTGCTTATCGTACGAGAAAAATAAAAAAATTGGCATGCTGGGAAAATTTTTTCCTTTCTGAATAGGCTCTTTAATTTTTGGTAACTTCGCATATATGTATATGGGGGGCGACAAAAAGAATTTTTTTAAATTAATGCCCTATATAATGTTAGCAAAAATTAAAGATCTTTTTTTCTCATTTCAAATATACCATACAAGTCGATATTTCATTCAGCCGTTTTTGCGTTATTTAAGTTTAAAGGAGCATTGAATTTATTTCAACTTTATACACGCTGCCATGATTACTGCATAGAAAGCAACTTTTGGAGCACTGTGCCATGAAAATAAAAGAAACAAATGCATAGGAATCAGAAAATCAATTTCTGTAACCTTATGTTGAATAGATTGAATAACGAAAGATACTTACTTCTTTGAAAAAATATTGACACTGTGCACATGAAAATCCTTAATTTCGATTTTTGGAAACACCAATTTTTGGAAACACGTCTGCAAGACATGCTAGAAAACTTACCATTGAGGCAGTATATGAACATAATTTTTCAAAATTAAGATTACTCAAGAAATAAGGCGTCTCAATGAAATAAATAGTAATATTATAGAGAATGCCACTGAGCACTTACAAACTGTTTATCAAGAATGCATACATAATGAAGAGGGGATATTCATTCCGACTGATATTATATATTGTTATTGTGTTCTCTTTTATTGTAATATCTTAGTGAGTAAAACACTGATTATTCAAGTTTTGCATGGTGTGTTATTAGGATTTGTTTATAAGCAAATGAATAATGAAAATGGAAACTTTACATTCGAGAAACGCAAAAATGGCTGAATCAATTATCAAATTGTATGATATATTTGTTAGAAGAAGAAGACCTTTCATTTAAGCCAAAAATATATAGGGCATTCCATTAAAAATAATACTTTTTGTTGCCCTTCGTATACATATATGCAAAGTTACTGGAACTGAGAAAGCATATTTAGAAGGGGAAAAATTTCCCCTGTATGCCAGTTTTTTTATTTTTCCCGTACGATAAGAAATAAAGAAGTTAAGGAGGGTGCTAGTTTATACGAAGTCACCCGGTACATAGGACGGTTACAGCTTGTACTCGTCCATTGTAACATAAATATTATGAAGTGGATACAACCGTATTCACATAGATATAAAGATAAATACTCGAATATACTCATTAAACTTATGTAACATAAATATTAAAATTATAACAAAGTAAATAATTAGGGCGAGATACACAAAACTAGTACTAATAATATAAATAACACTACAAAATATGAAAACATAAAGGCTTAAAATTATTCAAACACAAAAACATACAGCTTCATTTCATTCAGACAAGATACTTATTTCTATACAAAATACAATTGTTCTCTGAAGAGTAGATCTTTCAATGATCTTCGGAATTTTTGCACATTTCTAATATTCCTGATGTAAGTTTGTTAGAAATGTCGCAGCCATATACGAGGGAGATGTTTTTCCAAATTTTTCGTTGTCTACGAACATAAACTATCCGGATAATGATAGTGTTTAAAGCAATCTGTCTGGACATTGTTTACACATGCCGAGTATAAAGCGGGCTCCACACTCGCCCGCGAATCTTGCTGTGAATTCACGCCGCGATCCACGCCGTGAATTTCGCGTTAAAAGCGTGTCCCTCCACACTCGCATAGCTTCGCACCGTGATGCACCGTCAATCTAGCGCGACCACAGACAGTATTTTATATGTCTGTGAGCGCGACCCTTTGTCGCGGGACAAAAAACCGACACCGATCGGGGAAAAGCGCGAAGCGCGAACGCGAAAGCGCGAACGCGAAAGCGCGAACGCGAAAGCGCGAACGCGAAAGCGCGAACGCGAAAGCGCGAACGCGAAAGCGCGAACGCGAAAGCGCGAACGCGAAAGCGCGAACGCGAAAGCGCGAACGCGAAAGCGCGAACGCGAAAGCGCGAACGCGAAAGCGCGAACGCGAAAGCGCGAACGCGAAAGCGCGAACGCGAAAGCGCGAACGCGAAAGCGCGAACGCGAAAGCGCGAACGCGAAAGCGCGAACGCGAAAGCGCGAACGCGAAAGCGCGAACGCGAAAGCGCGAACGCGAAAGCGCGAACGCGAAAGCGCGAACGCGAAAGCGCGAAAGCGCGAACCCATCTACACTCGCGTTTTCGCGGGCTTTCGCGCCGCGAGTGTGGAGCGGGCATAAGGCCCAGTGCATTAAGCCCAATACTGGGCCTAGAACATTACTGGGTCGAGTAGATGTTTTAATCAAATTTGGGGTTTACATTGAGCGAGTTAGATGACACAGTGACTGAACGAGTAGAGTTGTGGTTTATTTGAAAAAAAACAATTATCAACGTTTACACTCAACTCTCCCCGGCCACTGCAATCGGTCAAATGTTTACACGCGCCGAGTAGGCGACCCAATGACCAGCGACGTTAAAAATTGTTGTGGAGGGGGAAGGTGAGTATCCTCACTGGGCCCAACGAATGGGTCATCTCTGAAACCGGCTTCTCGGCTCAGCTACTGGGTCTGGAAATAGACTAGGTCGATCTACTCGGCCGATTTACTGTGCGAGTAAGCTACTCGGCCTAATACTCGGCACGTGTAAACAAGCCTTAATTTCTCGAATATTCATAATACATATTATTATACAGAATATTTTTCACCTTATTGAAAGAACTCCCAAACACAGAAGTCAAAAGCAGTGAATTAAAGGTAAATTGTAAGGTATTAGAGTACTCAAATATTAGCACATTCGTTTTGGCTGTACATAAGAAGGAGGAATAGATTATAGGGAATTACCGCTATTTGGCAATTTTGAATGTATAAGGTAAAAAATTTAAAAAAATAGGTATGCAAGGGTCATTTTATTCATAGGAAGTAGGAAAATATAACACAATTGCCAGAATATTTTTCGCAGGACAAAATCATCAATAATGGCTCTTCGCAGGATCTTGGAATCACTATAGGACAGATTACCCACCTGTGTTGATTTCCCAAGAGGTTTTGATTCCATGAACCACGAATTACTCATCAGCAAAATTAAGCTCTGTGTAATTAGAGATATACCATCGAGACCTATATCTGAACCACAGAACCCAATATGTTGAAGAAATGAGCGTAAGTGATAAGATAATTATTTAGTCAGATGCAATCTTATTTAAACAAAGCACGACCCAACGTTCCATACTGATGCCTCTTTTATATTTTCTCTATGTAAATGACTTGCCGAACATCCGTGGAAAGCGGACGGTTCGGCACAGAATTGGAAAAATATTTCAAGGAAAAGTTTTAGAAGTTAAACATCTAGAATAGACAAAATATTCTTCACATGTACAACATTCTCCAATTGAAGTCACGTTTAAAAACATGATACTTAAATCGAGGGACGAAATAAAATTTAAGTGTGAAGATCGCAAATTGGATTGGAAAAGTTATATCGTATTGCTCTCGAATTCACTAAACATAGGTGGAAGAAGCGACAGCATTAATTGCCTACCTTTCATGTGTAGAATTGAATCTGAAACGGAAAACTAGTTGTAGACCTTATTTTATTGGGAGTAGTGTTCATACTGAGGTAAGTCTGTTTATATATGATTATTCCCGACAGGGCCCCCGCTACCATATGTGCAAAGTGTGCAATGCACACGTGCGCCATCCTTTAGGGGCACCAAAACCCAGGGTCAAAAACTCAAAAATTGCAAAAACAAAAAACAAAATAATTTAAAAATAAAAGTTGTGAAATTAAATAGAAAAACATATTTGCAACAGTAAAGTCTCGGAAAATATCGATACTACAATAGCTATTTTTTATTTTTCTATTGTACCTAGCTATCAGCTATCATTTTTTATTTTATAACGAAGTTACCTAGGTATTTTTTATCAGAAGTATCTGAATATTGCATATTTTTTAAAATATCTAAGTATTAGTAAAAAGTAGTACTTGCAAAGTGCTTTATATCTTAAACTATTCGTCGTAGAGACTTGCAGTGAAAAATATTGTAACTAAAGTGGTCAACAGAAAATCCTGGAAATTATTTTCATGTTTCCAAGATGACCGCCTAGGGGCTTAACCGCCATCTAAAACTTTCAAAGTAATTTTTCTCTGAAATACACCTAGTAAATGTATCACAAAAATATATGTGTTTTCAAAGCAAGCTACATTCGAGTAGTTTTAATTCAACACTTTTTGACGTACCTATTGAAATGAAGTGGTGGTGGGTGATTCAATGTTTTTATGAATATATAGCTGTAACTCCTGAACGACTGAACGGATTTTAACAAAGTTGGCCTCGTTGGGAAAACCATTTATTATTCCATCAAACCATCTTATCGGTGATATGTCAAATTTTCAGCGATGCCGCCAGAGCGCGTTTTTTTGATATAATAACAGAAAATCGCCAATTAAATGCAATAACCAAATTTTTTTTTCATAAGAATGTAGTGCCATGATATCAAAATAGGCTAGTAAAACCTGTATCTCGAAATCTTATTCCTAACCAAAAATATCAAAGAAAGAATATGTAGTTGTCATATAATTCTAAAAAGACGCCCTTACCCGCTATTTGTTTGTCTTTTCCAAGAATTAATAATGAAATCTCATAATTTTATGATTTTGAAATAACAGTATTCTTAGTTCAAATTTTTTTTTGAAAGGTTTTATGCACTTTCATATTGAGGTAGAGGGTTGAAATTTCGTAGGTGGATTGAGTTGATCTTAGGAAAGTACAATTTAGTAATTTCAACTATTTCTCTCAACCGCCGATATTTTAATATGGAGATCTCTTGTTTTCTTGTGGGTTTTATTGACTTTTGGAGGTGGAATTGTATTCGAAAAACAATTAGAGTGATGGTAAAATACCACCTGAGTGATGACGCTTTGCTGCTCACGCGTTCTTTCAGTACAATGACAATCTTGAATTTATCCACAAAAATTAAAAAGAATTCAATTCCAACACAAACAACTCCCTAGAAAATCATGAAATTTGTCAACAAGTGTATATCTATTTATAGAATATTGATTTAATGCCACGTTCGTAGAGGTAAAAAATAACAATGGATCTCAGCAGACATCAACATCATGATATAAGCATTTCTAGAACGAAATACTATTCTAAGGGTTAGTTGTAACTTCCCACGGAATGTCACGATGCCTTCCACGTTGAATCAACAGTGAGTGAGTAAATATTATAGCTTACGAATGCTCGTTTAATCAGAAAAGTATATAAATGAAAACACAAACATCTACGTAAAAATGACGACTTTTCGAGAAATTTACCCAAATTTTGACAGTTTCGTTTTGCCTCGAACAATCCCAGATATATATATATACAGTGGCGTAGATAGCTTTTTGCGATGGGGGGGGGGATATGACTTTGTGTGAAATTCTATAAGTTTTTCGTCTAAAGTTTTATTCGTTGATAAAAAAAATCTTTCATGTAGTACAAAATAAGCAGAAATAAAATTCTTTGGCTTAACATCGCCTTGACGAATTAAATATTTCTTCCACACTTTCAACTAACGAGAACAGCAGATGTGGCAGTAAAAAATTTTTTGATAAAACTTGACAGTTTTGATGAATTTATCAGCTGCTTTGTCGACTTCGTATAAATCATGCTTGAAAAACACCGAAAATCTTTTTGATATATTTAGTCTTATCAAGGTCTCGGTAGCCCAGCGGTGAGGTGTATCGCTTGTAAAGAGAGGATTGTGGGTTCGAGTCCCACCTTGCTCTCGAGTTTATTGTAAGTCCGGAATTTAGTGGTTCAAAATTAATCTGTTGGGTAATGACTTAGATTCAAGCCCATTGGCTTTCGGAATAGGCGTTAAACTGTAGGCCCCTGGAGTTAATAAAAATAGTCTAGTCAACAAGTGCTCTTTCGTTCACCTTTTTTCAGCACTTTCGGAAAAATAAAAGCAAAGTGTTATTCGATTTTTATCATGTAGATGTTTTTTGAGAAAATTAAAAATTCGCAAGCAAAAATTGTGGAAGTTATAAACAATATACCTACTGAAAAAAAAAGGGATTGGTTTTTTGCCAATATGTCAAAAAATAATTGAGATTTTGAAATCTGAAGAAAGATTCAAAAAGAAGAAGAAATTTCCCAAAAGAAAAACTCAACTTCCGGAACTGTAGAATCAATATACATAATTTTCTCAGAGAGATAGAAATACTGCTGAAAAGGGGTAACTTCGTTTGGACAAGTCGCGCCCATTTAGGACACTTCAACAATAAACATTATTTAACCACATAAAATATGAAAAGCTACTGAATCCGTGAATGAACAATAATCCGGCTAAAATAGATATTTTTCAATTAGTTATGCAATAGTTAACTAACACTTTTTTATTGCTTGAACATCAAAATTGTGATAACTGTTCAAGTATAGATCTGAAATGTTTTCATTCTTGGAGCTATTAAAGTAAATCCCTGTTGAAAAAATAAAAAATTTCAATTTTTCTGTTTTTTATCAACAATTTACGTAGTTTTGCAAAGTCAAAATGAAATTTTTTTCATGAATGGTCCGTTTTTTATTTTCGGGAGCTACATGGAAATGGTTATTTTCAATGTTCATTTCCTATTGTTTGAAAAATTGCTTTGTTTATAAAATAATCAGAAAAAAAAAGTTGTGATTAGAATGTGCAATTTTGCAACTAATTAAATTGTTACTAAAAAACTAAAAAATCGAACTTTTTAACAGAGATCTATTCTGAGGTCGTTCGAAACTAGCTCCAAGAAAGGAAAAAAATATCAGATTGATAGTTTAACAGTTAATACACTCGCAGTGTTCTTGTTCAAGCAGCAAAAAACTATTGCATAACTAATGCGCGAAAAATAGCGATAAAAATTTGTTGTCGCTGGATTATTGTTCATTTACCTATCCAATAGGAACCTGAAATTTTTCATTCCTTAATTTCCATATTCAATATAGTTAAATAATGTTTATCGTTGCAGTGTCTCAAATGGGCGTGATTTTCGTAAGCCAGATTACCTGTTTTCGGCCGTATTTTTACCCCTCTGAGAAAATTATGAATATTTATCCTACAGTTCCGGGAGTTGAAAATTTCTTATAGAAAATTTCCTCCTCTTTTTGTATCTTTATTCAGATATCAAAATATCTATTAGTTTTTGAGATATTTGAAAAACAAACTGTTTTCTTTTTCTTTCAGTAAATTGTTTATCACTTTTAAAATTTTCCCGAACGGAACTCAATTTTTTTCAAAAACTATCTACATGCTATTTGCTCATATTCTTCTGAAACTGATGAAAAAAGTTGAACACAAAAGCACTTGTAAACTAGACTGTATTTTCATGATTAGTAAATCTTTCTCCAAGATTCATGATGTAGAAGTCCAGGGCATCGCAAAAAAATTTTTAATAATTCGACAATTTTTATTAACTTCAAAATATTATGGAGTAATTAAATTGACAATCAAATCCAAAATTCAGTCCTATTTTTCAAAGAGCTCATACTCTACATTGAAAAATATTCGAAATATTAAATATTGATTGAAAATATTGTAAATAAAACTTCACAGTTTTTGATTTTCACTATATTTTGTTAACATGACAATTGTTTCGCCAATACACAGTGGCTTCTTCAGCCATTGATTGAAAATCCTCTATGAGCAGAAGTCAGGCTCCTCGAATGTATACAGGAATTTAATCGGTCACTATTGCTCATATTGATCGATCAAACTTACTAATTCAACATTGAATAAAATATGCTCAAAACTACTAGTTACTTTATAATGTTAAAATTATGTCCATTTCTGATTGGTTCGAAACGCGGAAATTATACAATACTCAATTGCACAGCTGTCACAAAAACATATCTAGGTGATATTTTTATAATTGCACATACATAATAGCAGAAGAGGTGCTAGTGCTTAGTAAATTTCATGTAAAGGTACTTAAATACGTACATAGGTACGAAGACTTTTATTCAGTTCTATCATAATTATCGTAGGCTCATGGGGGGAGGGATTGATCCCCTTGACCCCCCCCCCTATCTACGCCACTGGAGATATATATATATATATATATATATATATATATATATATATATATATATATATATATATATATATATATATATATATATATATATATATATATATATATATATAAATATATATATATAGGTATATATATATATATATATATATATATATATATATATATATAATATATATATATATATAGGTATATATATATATATATATATATATATATATATATATATATATATAGTATATATATATATATATATATATATATATATATATATATATATATTTATATATAAATATATATATAGGTATATATAGGTATATATATATATATATATATATATATATATATATATATATATATATATATATATAGGTATATATATATATATATATATATATATAATATATATATATATATATATATATATATATATATATATATATATATATATATATATATGTATATATATATATATATATATATATATATATATATATATATATATATATGTATATATATATATATATATACATATATATATATATATATTTATATATGTATATATATATATATTTATATATATATATGTATATATATATGTATATATATATATATATATATAAATATATATATATATATATATATATATATCTATATATATTATATATATGTATATATGTATATTTATATGTATATGTATATGTATATATATATATATATATATATATATATATATAAATAGAAATTTCTTCCAACCCGTCTAGCCAGCGTGGAAGAAAATTGGCTAAAAACCCCCAAACCCTACACAAATGGCGAATCACAAAACAAATGGAAACGTACCCCAGGTGGGTAGGATACCTGTACCCAAATCCCAAACCTTTAAAAAGTTCTGCCTCAAGGATTCTGGGGGAGGCAAAGAATTCGCAAAAACCGCCACAACTATACAACCTCAACAAACCACACTACATATTGCCACCTATAACATCAGAACAATGAGAACAATAGAACGACAAGAGGAACTAGAAGAAGAACTCCAACAGATCAAATGGGACATCGTTGGTCTATGTGAAACGAAACTACCCGAGGAAAAATGCACAACGCTCAAATCAGAACAACAGCGAAAACAATACACATATCGGCGGAATAGCAATATTAATACATAAGAAAGTAAAACATCTAGTATCAAAAATTAAGTCAATATCACCGAGGGTACTATACATAGTCCTTAAAATATCAAAGAGATATAGTCTCCAAATAGTCCAGGTATATGCTCCAACGAGTACCTCAGAAGAAGAAGAAGCGGATCAATTATATGAGGTCACAGGCCATAAGATCAGAACAAACCCAGTATAAAATCATAATGGGCGATTTTAACGCCAAGGTAGGAACCGAAAACAAAGACAACATTCCGAATAGAGGAAGACACGGACTTGGCTATGCTAACGAACGAGGGGAAAAGCTAATAAATTTCCTACAAGAGGAGAAGCTGTACTGCATGAACACCTTCTTCCAAAAGCCACCAAATAGGAGGTGGACATGGAAGAGCCCAGATTCTCAAACAAAAATCGAGATCGACTATATATTGACAAATAAAAAGTACATTATTACAAACATCGGGGTTCAAAACAAATTTGAAGTAGGGAGCGACCACATAATGATACGAGCAACGGTCAAAATAAATACCAAGGCAGAAAGAAACAAGCTCATAAAACAACACGTCTTCCCCACAAAAGAACAACTAGAAAAGAATATTGACAGATACCAAGCAGAATTAAGGAAGAAGCTGACTAACAGAAACGTACTGGAAAACATGGATATAGACACCCTGGAAAACAAAATGAAAAGCGATATAAGTACAGCAACTAAGAAGATATGCTCGAAAACGAAAACAAATCACTCAAAGATAAAGAACAAAACCATAGATCTGATGAAAAAACGCAAAAGCATGAGTCGAGATTCCCCAGAATATGCACAGCTTAACAAAAACATAAGGAAAGAGATAAGGAAAGACATAAGGGGCTATAACACAGAACTTATACGGTCAACGATTGAAAACAACAGGAACATGAAATGCTTAAGAAACGAAAAGACAAAAGGGAAAATCAGGATACATAAACTGAAGAACACAGACGGCAATCTAGAAGAAGAGAAGACCGAGATTACCAAAATCGTACAAGATTTTTACGGCAAACTTTACTCCTCAAACGATCCACAACCACAAAACAGACATTAAGATAACATCAGCATAATGAACGTCGGGTCAGAAGAAATTTCGGATATCACCAAGCACGAAATAAAACACGCCCTATTCTAACTCAAGAACGGACGGGCCCCCGGTGCAGACGGAATCACTACAGAGATGATAAAACTAGGAGGTGCAGCCACACTAGAATCAATAAAAATATTACTAAACAAATGTCTCTCCGAAGCCCAAAGTGCCCGAAACTTGGAAAAACTCCGTTGCTGTCCTATTATACAAAAAAGGGGACAAACTCAGAATCGACAACTATCGACCTATAAGTTTACTACCACATCCCTATAAGCTACTAACCAAAATAGTTACAAGTCGATTAACAAACAAATTTGACGACTACTAACCACCCGAGCAAGCTGGCTTTCGCAAAGGATACAGTACGGTAGAACAGATTCAAACCGCGAGGACACTAATAGAGAAATGCAACGAATATAACGAACCACTCCACCTAGCCTTCGTAGACTACAACAAAGCCTTCGATTCTATCGAACTGTGGGCTATCTTCAATGCAATGAATCAAGCCAGAATAGATAGCAGATACCGAAACCTTTTAAGATATATTTACGACAATGCTACCATCCAGGTCAAAAGACCTCATGACAGATAAAATACCTATGAAAAGAGGAGTGCAACAGGGTGACACAATTTCACCCAAACTCTTTACCCTCGCTATGGAAGACATCTTCAAGGATTTGAAATGGGAAACAAATGGCATCAAAATCGACAGCCGATATCTTAAACATCTCCAGTAGAACGACTCAGAACGACTCAACGGGCGATTGGAGGCATATTTTTAGGTGTCAGCCTGCGCGACCAAATCAGAAACCAGGACGACGAACCCGAACTGAAGACGTCATAAAGACCATCGCTAAAGCAAAATGGAACTGGGTAGGTCACGTCGCCAGACAAGATGG